>JAUBNZ010000735.1:0-14838 GCA_032355485.1 Bonnemaisonia californica
ACCCATCAACCTTCCACCTGTGCAGCGAACAGGTGGAGATACCTTACACTGGTGTGACCCAGTAACCGAAACGTAACGAGTATCCTTCCAGCGTAGAGAAAGGATACTCTGGTCTCCCACAACCCTCTTGGGAGAATATTTTCCGCAACTCCACGGAGGAGTCGCTCTACCACCCTTTTCGAAGGGCTGCTCCCGAGAGGTAACTACGACCTGTAGACACACCCCCAGTTCTCCGGAGGGCGTGTAATCCTACAGAATCAAGGCCCTAGAAGGAGCATGGGGGCCCAACAAGAAGTTTTCCTTGGTATTTATCCGCCACCTTATCCGGGGCCTCGTGGTCAACAACGTGAACATGGAGATTGGAATTCTCATTCTGGTCCTTCCTACGGAATCATGGCCCAGATGAAATTCAAGAGCACGGTAGCCAAGTGTGGTGAAACAAAGTCCACTGAGGCACTGAATTACTCTGGGGGTTCACATCATTTCTTTCACAGCAAGATGTATTTCAAGTCTTATGAGTCAACGGGCGCAATAGACGTCCAATCTGCAAGCGAAAAATCTGTGCTTGTGGGAAGAGGGAAAGTGTTTATCGCGCTTGCGGATGAGATCTATCTGGAAGCCTGTCACGCTCTACATTTCCAGACGAACATTCAATCGGCCGGTCTCCTTACAGAGCATTTCTATTTTTTTCACAATGGATCCACCTGCAAGGAATGAAATACGTTCATGTGTTATGTATATCCGAGGGTCAACTACAGACCCAAGGCTCATTGAAATAAGTGGTGATGGCCTTTACCGCGTGGATTTACCACTCGTAGAAGAAGCGTCTCCTGCTATCTCAGAACCAAAAGAAGAGTATCGGTGTTTTATAGGCGCTAAGAATTTCAAACCCGCTACTATGAGTGAACAGGATTTGGAATGGCATAGCCGTACGGTTCATCCCAACCCAAACCGGTACCTCAAATCGGCAGCAATATTTGATGAGGTGGAAAAGTTTTCTCGACGTGTTTTGGAAGAATTATTATGCGTTCCATGCGCGTTGACCAAAACGCAGCGTGGATCTATCCAGCCCAGCATACGCGTAACTACATACGCAATGAGCATATTCATGTCGACATCACAGGAAAGCTTCCTGTGTCGTCTCTTGGTGGCAGAAACTACGCCGAAGGTTTCGTGGATGACCACACCGCCAAGTCAGACGTTCACTTCATTACTAGAAAGGACGCTCTCTTCAATTCCTTGAAGTACTATAAGGAGAGAGGAGAAATACTCACCGGGAACATACATCTAAACATTCGTTTTGATGGATCAGGAGAAAAGTTGTCTAAAACGTTTCAAGAGTTTGCCTCAGAAATGGCATTAGAACTGAGTTTAACCCCGCACACGCTCCAAGGAGTAACGGAGTTTCAGAACGTTACATGAAGGAGATTGGTGTACGAGCTCGCGTTGTACTCTTCAGCTCAAAGTTAGGTGACGGCCTTTATGCCGAGGCCATGAACCACGGAAATTGGTTGCAGAACCGTCTACCCTCAGAAAGGATAGGAGGCAATATTCCGCTTTATATGTGGGACCAAGGCACTAGGATAGAGTTCAAGAATTTACCCCTATTCCATCAAGAAGGCTTCGCATTCTTGTATCAGTCTCCATCTCTTGCGAATAGGAAGCTGTCTGCACGATCTGAACTTGGATGTTTTGTAGGGGTGGAGAGTAATGTGAGATTGTATCGAATTTTCATCCCAGTGCTGAAGAAGGTTGTAATCACTCGGGCGGTGGATTTCCGCATATGATCTGATGACCAGTTACCAGGAATGTCATCGTTGCTGGATGGGATTGCCAGACAAGCCAATGATGATTCCAACAACGACCCAGAGGGGATTGGTGAAGACCTGTGGGACAAAGCCTTCAAAGTTTACCGTCTTCCTCCGGTCAATATTGGCCGAGTATCCAGCATAAATGGTAACTACATTCCGAAGAACTACAAAGAAGCTGTCGAAAGTCGCCTCTGGTGCGAGCCTACATATCGTGAGTACAACGCACTACGCACTCGCAACACTTGGGAAAATTGTGCTCGGAAGCCCCACGTGAATGTCTTGCCGTCTATCTGGGTCTTTCGCATAAAGCCTATGGATCAAGCAGGCCCGAAATTCCTCTACAAGGCGCACTGTTGCGTGAAAGGCAATTGTCTGGAGCCGTACATCGACTTCGACCCAGAGAAGTTGCTTGCCCCTTTGGCATCTCATGAATCTATCTGTATGATTTTAGGCATGGATGCAGCAGATGGGCTCATATTCGAAGGGGCAGATGTGAGCATTGCCTATCTATACAGAAAGATCGAAAAAGAGGTCTACATTGAATAGCCAACAATTCCTCTGGCGTACAGGAGAGACCTTGTCTCGTCTGCTGGTTACTAAGCTCAATGTACCGACTTCATCAAGATAACGAAATTTGGGGCTTACTTTTTGTCACAACAGTCCTTTTTTGGGGCTTCAAGCAATCTAGGATCGATGCAAGTGTGTTCCTTAAAAGTTGAAACCGAACTCATCATTTTGTTGGTCTTTGTGGATGACTTGAAATTTGTCAGTAACTCTAGAGGCTTGCTAGAATATTTCAAGGCTAAACTGAGCGAGCAATTTGAAGTCAAGCGTTTGGGATCTAGTACTAGCTTTATTGGATGGGATATCGAACAGAATGAGACTGGAATCAGGATTTCTCAACACAAAATCGCTGAAAAGCTTCTAGCGAAGCACGGCTTAGAAAGGGACAATGGAACTTGGACTCCTTTCCCTGCAAACGTTGATCTAACAATGAACCAGACGTACCAGCTGAATTTGAATGAGTTCGACCATTTAAAGTATGTGGCAGTTGTGGGGGAACTACTTTATCCGTCTATACGTACACGGACCGACATTTCATTTCCGGTGAATTCACTAGCTCGCCAAGTTCATGATCCAACTGCTAGATATGCTGAGATTCTCAAGAGGATATTGGGTTATGTATCCGGAACGCGCAACTTGGGAATCAATTACGGACGGCGTCGCTTCATTCAAGGTGACAACCATACTTCACCACTTCGACTCGCAGATTTTGTTGACGCAGATTGAGCAGGAGAAAAGGACACCAGAAGGTCTACGACTGGTTTTGTAATTTGTCTAAATTGGCCAACCAATGTCTAGGAAACTCATCCCAAAGTATTGTAGCTCTTTCGAGCAATGAAGCGGATTACGTGGAAATGTCTGCTTGTGAAAAAGAGGTAAGATGGATCCGTCGACTTTTCTCATGGAGTTCAGCAATGCCTCACCGTACGAGGAGATGATGAAATTATCCCAGACTGCTGTGTATTGTGATAACATGGCAGCCATTTCCGTTGCGCAAAAGGATCAAGTTGCAGCCAAGAGCAAGCTAATAGAAGTACGCTTACATCATTCGAAGCATCTCATTAAGAGTGGTGCAATAAGTCTCCTCTGTATTCTTTCGGAAGAGAAAATAGCGAGTATCTTCACCAAGCCAGTTGGTAATAGGAAAAGAAAAGGTAATCGGAGTCCCAGCTTGAGACAAACCCCCGCTCCTACTCAGCTCCAGAACCTTCGCACAACATCGTCGGGTGTGTACATCCGTCACTTCCGCACATTCCCTTTCCGGCTTCAGGTCGAACTACTCTACCCCCACTCAGTCACGATGACAAGCCCCGCTCCAAGCCCCGCTTCAAAATCTCCATCGGAGGATGGAACGAATGCACCTGAGCCGGAACAGGATTCAAAGCGTACACCACAAGCCGGATTTTTCATGAACAAATTGGAGAAAGCGTTGGACCTAACAAAGTTGATAGCCCTGGAACCTAGGGTCAGAAGATGAAGACGCTCGATCGGACTTGTGCCCCGATCACCACGACGGCGCACACGCGGCATATCCCGGATCACATGATCCTCGAGGATCAGAATAGATTTGGCTTCGGATGGTGGACGGGCATACGGATTACCCGACGGCCGAGAATGTGCGTAATGCTGCAAACAAGGTTTCGGAGATTGCCAAGAAGGTGGTTGTGGACCCGCGCGCTTATGAATCCGAAGGCCCTATCGCGGTTGCACGCTGGAAGAATGGGGATGCCGCCCATGTCTTGGAAAAAATCATCCTTGGATACAAGTTTGAGGCATCCAAGAATATCAAACAACGGACGACACTGCCTCCCAATCAATGCACAAAGCGCGCGAGTCCCGACCACAGAAGAAGCGGAGGATCGAAGAGCGAAAGAAGAAGTACGAGGAGAGCCGAAAGCGTCCCCCAGAAGCGCGAGATATGCGTGAGAAGCGCTGCTTAGCGGTGGACATGCAGAAACTCGAAGCCCAGAAATGTGTAGCGAACGCTGCAACTGCGAGTGCTGCGCTGCAGCGGCGCCAAAGAGAGCAGTTTGGCATCCTCACGGACCTATTCGCACGCAATCACATCCTCGCCCCCAAACAGACAACCGCTCATCTCCCGGAACCGCTCCCATCTACATCTCCAGTTTTCAACTTGGAACTCGGGGCCATTTGTAACGGGCCATTGCCACCGCCTGGAACGGAGGATGGTGCTGGAGATGTCTTTTGAACAGGGATCAAGCGCCTTTCCTGAGTGAGGTGAGTGAAGTTCGAGCGGCGCATTTCGCTCGTTCCGCGCGTGGCTCGAACTTCAATCCATCTGAAGAAGACATGAAAAAGAAAGATAGATTAATTCAGAGATTCCCTACGTCAGGCGGCCGCTATCTTCTCTTCGTACTGCTCTCTAGGATGTAAATGGTATCCTCTTCTGTCAAAGTGCCAGTTGATGACCATTGTTGTGGTCGTCTAGGACATCCGAAAGAGCTCCTTGTCGAAGGACCATCTTCGTAACAACAGGCGAAATCGGGTTTTCACGTAGCCTATACCCGACTCATTCACCATCCGTCGGGATTGTAAGCCCATATTGTGGTCTCCCCTATAAATCCAGGCTGTGATCTCGTTAGACTTATACGGAAGAACCAGCGCATCGTCGCCACTAAAGCTCATGTCAGACATTCCGTGCTGGCTCTCCGACAGGAAATCCGACGTCCTCTGGTACGCTTCTGAGCAATTGGACATGTATCCATCGCTCTCCGCTCCTTTATCCGAAATCTCCGACCTGATGAGACGCCCGTATAGATCACAGTAAAGAAGTATCGAACATCCAAGGCATTTTTTTACCCTTCATAGGCAGGTTCCTGTTCATGACTGTCTTTGGGGCACCAGAGCTTGTTCTTGTTACCGTCAACAAAGAACACGCACTGCAAAAACTCCAAAATAAGTCCTTCCATTTCTGCGCACTCCTCTGGTGAAGCCCAGCGAATTAAACGGGGCTAGAGAGCATTAAGAGCCTTGTTCAAGGCATACAGTATATGTCGGAAGTAGTTGGATACTGTTCAAGGTGATATGCCGTACTTGTGGGCCGTCCTCTCCACCCCAGACTACCCTCGTTCGACCCGCACAGAGTGTCCAAGAAAAATGGAAGCTCTTCAGTACGCAATACACTTTTCCTCGGCGCACGCATCAGGCCTCCGTGTTGATCTCTAACGTCTAAAGGTACGGCTAGAGCTGGAGAGCAAAGCTCGTGCAGGTCATCAAACTCCTCGCGAGAAATATTAACCAGCATCTCGAATAAGTCAACGTCTGGATTAGTGCACCTGATCGTAATGTATACATTAGGACGTCTTGCGAAAAGAGATTTTATCCCTGTCCTTGAGACACCTCGCCCTGGACCAGATTCTTCCTCCGAGATATCTGTGTCATCCTTGCAGGCCCTGTGGCGTTTTGATAGCACAAAACTCTGGTCGACGAGCATGCGCGTATGCTCTGCAGTCTGACGCATTTGCTCTACGAACAGAACATGTAAGAGCACATCCGGTGCAGGCTGGCTCGCCATTGTTGTTGCTGTGACGAATCTATCTCAGGTGCGGTTGCGGCACGTGCCCCGGAGATTACTCTCCCGTTCAAGTTATAGTACAATACTACTAGTGTCCTCGCTTCCGTAAGAGTTCCACCTGCACACGTTTCAAGGACTGCACCTAATATTCAAATCAGGAAAACGAAGAAAAGGAGGGGTAACTTCCGCAGTAAGTATTCCGTAATCAAAAAGGGCGATTAAACCAACTATTCTCAACCCCGAAAAGGAGACGGAAAGGGGAAGAGGGGGACTAAACATCCTCATAGACTCGCAGCCGGTACCCCCACCTCCAGTGTCGAAACTATTCCTCTATTCCGATTTTCCAAACAGAGCGCGCGTCCCTATACTATAGTAATGTAATTTATTCCCGGTCCGCGCTACTGTACCCGCCTACGTCCTTCCGGTCCTTTCCGACACATGGAGGCGCCTCAGTGTCATGCTACCTATTACAAGCAAACTAGAATACAGCACGACCTAGAAAGGAACGGTTCCTCACATCTCAAATGTAACTCGAATAGAAGTGCCCATGTGCCAATCAGGAGGCTTCCCACCACGGTGACGCACTGTGACGCACTGTGACCAGCAGTCACGGAGCGGAGAGTCCTCACCCTAAAATTTAAATCTTGCTTCGAAAACGTTCAGCGAGTGCCACGATATGAACCGCCCGTTCTACTACATTCACGTTTCCCCATCCAGCAACCCTTTTTAGAACCAAACCCGCGAGCTTGCCAATCCTGCGTATTGGCGCGAGGAAGCAGCTGAATATTTGCACCAAGAGCATGATTGTCAATTTTTCAAGAAGAAAAATTGAGAAAGTCACAATCCTGGGCCTCACCGAAAAATGGAACAAATCTCGGCAGGTATTCGTCGAGCGAGAAGTCATGCGCAACGTCAAGTGCCCCTTCTACCTCTAGCTCGAATTCTTTATTGGCCGTTACTAGCTTTAATACCTCTCGGACGCCCTCATGCACATCAGAACCCAGAACTAAATTAATCTCTTGTTGCCGGAGGGCGTGCTAGCAGTCTCTAGAGCGCGGCACATAACGAAACAGCGCATAGGATGCCGTTCTTAGAACATAAGTCCATGCAGCTGGCGCAATCAAAGAATAGGAAACGAGCAGACAATTTCGACTATACGCTCTGCTCGTTTCCCATTCTAGGACCATGTGTTGGTAGTAGATCGTCGGCTGGTGGAAGGCAACCTGGATGTATTAATGAGAGCCGAAGTTCGTGACACAACAGTGGAGCGTTCTGTCGGCCAAAATTCAATGCCCTCTGCCTATAATACTATTAGCTATTCGTGGCAGATCGGCTGGTATTAGAGGGCATACAGGCTGTGATTTTGGGCGAACCATACACCATGGTAGAGACATGAGCGGTTATTCTAGATTTTCTGCCTGTTTCCTGCACTACTATTTTCTGTTCGTAGCTGAACTCCAGTTTCTTGAGAGTGTATTGACCATCAGCTTAGCCGTCTGTCATTGGGCCCCTTTATTTCTGGCCGTTCTGATGTGAGACATTACGACTGTTTGTAGTAGAAGTCGCTCATACGCATGATCTTGTTTTCTAGTCCCTCACGGATTTTTCAAATGCTGCAGTTCTACATGCGGTACCTCGGGTCGTTTTATATGCAGTAGAGTTCTTCTTTCCACCTTCCCTTATCTATCTTGCAGCTCTGAATTCATTCGAACTCTTACCTATCATTGTGATACTTCTTATCATTCGTCAGACAAGAGAACATCCGCTGATGGCCTAGATCGCTTGGTAATACGTACCATTCACAACATTATCACAGTTTATTACGATTTTGCTGATTATTCTTGGTAGCCGTCGTATCTAATTCTCGTGCCCCTGGAATATATTTTGTAATGTACTTGATCCATGTGCTGGTATTCAGTCATTGAAGGGCGTTAAGTGATAGATCAAGATGTATCGGGGAATGTTTTTTGCTCTGAAATTCGGCGTAGGCACAGTATTCTAGCATTGTACTGCAACACAATATTACGGACTTGAGAATTTGGAGACATGCGTTGCATCTAAGTAAGCTTCCCTACGCAGATTTGTGGCCCGGTCTCCGTAAAGCCCCAATTTAACAGGGCGTAAAAGGTCCCTGCAAGGAAGTCGAAGGTGGCTTTCAGTGCTTTCATCCATGTTATTGTACTCCATAGACTTTGAAGGTGCATAATTTATTCTGAAAGAACGCTTGTGGTGGAAGGGAGTTGAGATCCCAAAATGCAACTACCTGATTGTAGTAGTAGACGTCCTCCGGAGGACTGAGAGGGTGTCAAAAGGTCCTTGTTACATGTCGGAAGCATCCCTAAAAAGGTTTGGTACAGCGAATCCTCCGTGGGGTGGAAAGAAACAAATACGGAAAAGTTTGGGAGACCAGAGAACCCGAACGTCGTCCCGAGGGGGTTCTCGTGACATTTGCGGTTACTGGGTCAATTCAGTGAAAGTATGTCTACCTGGCAGGGAGCCCAAGTAAAGGTTTGGAGATAAATCTTCGGCAAACTCGATTAGGAAACATTTAGGTGTTGGTTCGGAGGATGGTAGAGGTCCCGCACGGAGGGACCCCGTAGGAAAGAACCTAAAGGGTTTTGGGGAAGTATCCACTCGGGGATCAAGATGGTTGGAGCTAACCCGACCTGGTTCTACCCCTATCTGGTAGAGTGCAATAGGGAGACCCCGACCACTACTCGCTCAGTGGGTCGCGAATCCCAATGGGAGTGGGGTGAAAGAGAGATTACCAGGACAGTCTGTCGATAATTCAGGGACAGGCCAGAATTCCAGAGATGGGGTAGAATGCGTTTTTGGTAAAGCAGTTGACGGCTAACGTAGCCTGTTTGCCCCCGTTGGAGTCAGCGCAATTAGTGTGAGCGAATAATGTTCGTTTCCAGGATGCCGGGCTGAGAAGGAGCCCAAAAACGGCTGAAAACCTAGGACATGTTGTCCTAGAAAATAGGCGAAATTGAAGTTGATGGTATCCCTGTCGGGGTGGCGAGAAATGGGTCGAAGGGAAGGTGTTGTCGTGGGAAGTGAGCTATTCCGAAGGGACAGCGAGAAGTTGAGTCACCCGGAAGTTGAAGCGCGAGTATGTATAACGTCCGTCATTAAAGAAGACATTTTTCTAATCTGGACAGGGTAGAGCTCAGAGGGTGGGGTTGAGAAAGCTGTTCTCGTCCAGAAGAAATTCTTAGGGGAGAGCATCGCATGTTCGTTTATTCATACTGAACTCAGCTATTCGGAGTGGTAGTGATACTAGTTTTTCGTGATCTCCAAAGTGGTTCTAATTACATAGCAAAATAGGCCAAAAATCCCAAAAATAGCCAATGTCGTTGTAAGGTACGACCTAGGCTACTTGAGACCTCCAAGCCATGTATCAACCCATTGAGGGTGACTCTCTCTGTAATTTGCACTTTCCGGCACGAACGTAGAAGTGGCCGGTTACTTGGTGATCCTGGATCCGGAAATCTGCATTACAACCAATTCGCATGCGTCCACTGTACCGCCCTCCAAAATGGGTGGTGGTGACCAATAAAGGATCGAAATTATAACCTCTACACAGACTCCAGAGGGGTAGCGGTTCTGTAGTAGCCCACCTGTATTGTGTAATAGTACAGGGTGGATCAGTGTTAGAGTTCGGATACACTCACCCCTATAGTATGAGTGGTGTCAACTCCAGCCCCTGTATGGCCCTCGGGGCTTTAAATATAAGTGAATATTCATATAAAGTCCCAAAATTACCCCCGAATAGGGATTTCCCAAGAAACGTCCCTGTTATACCTGTTTTTGTGCGGATGTAAGAATGTACACAAGTAAAAATTCACACTTGTTTCCCAATCCTTCCGCTCCCTGAGAGAGTTGGAACCCATTGGGTGTGTGGAAACTTTACGAGCTCTTGCATCCTCAAGAATTCCGAAATGAGAGGGCAAATCCCACCGAGGGGTGTCAGTTGCTACTATCCCTTTCCAGATGTCTTTCCTAACCCTATTCGGGCAGTTTGAACTATCACTTCCGTACCCTTGCGAAGGGCGGTCACTTTTCCCTTTCAATTACATAGTACTACAGGGCCCCCTTCCCAGACGCGAGCGTCCCGCGCTCGTTTCATTCTCGGATCCAGGAGTGCCCCCAAAGAGGGGAGGACACTGCGGCAATAGAGAGGCCCGCAGCATGTGTTGTACCGTTAACCCTATGGACGAGCAATGATGAATAATTACCCGTCCTATCTAAACATAAAAAATAAGGCCATGTCATGACACGTGTAAACCTTTGCTCAAGTGTACAAAGGCGAAATTGGGACCATGTGTGAGATTTGGTACTCCGTGAGATTTATTACCCCTTTGAATAGGTGTAAGATCTTTCAGCGGGGCCAAAATTGTAGGCGGTTACCATGCTGGCCATGGCCGGCCGAGGCGTTTGATCAACTGAACTCGGCTTCGCCTCGGTTCAATACCCAGCACTCGAGGCGGTGTGGAGCACTCGTGTTAGGGCGACAAAATGATTTTCATACCAGTTGGACCGCTGACATGGATGGTACGAATAATAATTTTTTATGTAATAGTATGTAATAATAATAAGAACAGTGAGCCAACTACTGTAGGATGGCACTTACACATGCTAGCAACATCCCCGATCGGTGTTCCAGCGTCCCCACCTATTCCCGCATCCTCGATCGCCGTGATTACCTGCCTGCCGCATTCCCGATCGCCGACGCTGCCTGCTTCCCACATCCCTGAAAGGCGTGGCCACCAGCCAACCGCATCCCCATTCGGCGCCGCCCCCTGCAAACCGCATCTCCAATCGGCGTCACGACGTGCCAATCGCACCCCGAGTCCTCATCGCCACCTAATTCTCGCATCCCCGAAAGGCGTCACCCCCTTCCTACCCCATCCACGATCGGCTTCACCACCAGCCTCTGGAACCCGCGAAAGGCATCCACACCAATTAATAGCTGGTGAATGTTTTGTCCCAGAAACGCTACCTCGGAGTTTGGGAACGCCAACGAGGTGTTTACGAAGACCTCCAAGACTAATCGGAGAAACTTCTCTCAAGAGCCCACAATCTGTTCCCCCAACCCAGATTAAGGGGTTCAATATCTCAGTTCAATATCCTTCCACAGCAGCTCAAGCGTACATGGGACGCAGGGTCCCCAAGAATACTGTCCGTGACTCAGACAATGCCCTACGCGCCTTTTTCGAATTTGTTATTAATAACGTTTCTTTGAGTACCTTCCGAGCCCGCAAAGTTCAATTCGAAGGTTCCTGCAACAAGATCGGAATTTATGCGGCTGCTGTCACCTGATAAGAACCATTCTCAGAAATTTGCGAAATTTGAAGCGCGTTGTATTGTGTTCCCAGATGGGAAAGGCGGTTGTCTTCTACCTGGATACAGCCAATGGAAGGATGAGAAGTTACGGCGCGTAAGTCGGTTCCTAATCGAATTTGTTGTTCATTACCGTAGTGACAAAAACGGGAAAAGATACTAAACCGGCGACCATGAAAGGCTACGTGCTGGGAATACAATGTTCTTTCGCATCTGATTGGGGTTACTCATGGAAAGTGTTAAAAGGTCCCATATTTGAATGCAAAAAGGAGGGCTTAATGCCTGTTGTTGACAACAAATTTAGTGCACTTCAGTAACAAGGGAAGTTTGTGGAAATCCATAAAGTGATTTCAAAAGAGGATGTTTTCAAGCTGTTTCTTCCCCTTTTCTAGATCCCAGGACAGCCCTTGGATTTATGACTAGGCTAATTTTTGATATGGCGTTGATTACAGCTATGAAACCTACTGCACTGATGGAACTGAAGACGTCACAGGTTTTTAAAATGAAACTGCGGGGTCAATGGGTGTGGAAAATTAGACAGGCAGTTGGAAGCAGGGTTGGGGCATCGAAAACCCAGAAAGGCGGATGGAATTTTTCAGGGAGAAGCCAGTGCATGTGGCGGTGTGGAATGAGCCTATGATGGATGGAACTCTGAATGTTTATGAGGACATTGAATTGTATATGGAACAATGTATGAAGATTGAAACAAAGGGTGACCGAATATTCCTTGCTGTCAACCATAAGTCCACACTCCTTGGGTCTCTCTTTAAAGCACCTAATTTAGGTAGGAAATTTTTCAGAAATTTTTCAAGGCTGCTTGTGAAGCGGAGGGCATCGAAGGAACCGGCCTGTGTGACAGTATTTCTTGTCACAGTTTGCGTGGTACAAAGGAAACATTCCTACAACAGTCTGGGCATGCGGACGCAACTGTAGCTATGCCCACAGGACAGCAGGATGTCAGGACTATGAAAATTTATGAAAATTTAGGCAGTCACGAGGGGGATTTGCAACAAGATGAAATCTTCACACCAGCCCCAACTGGAAAGGGTAATCTTGACTTGGACGTTCCACCCGATGGAATGGAAGACGTGCATGGGAAGAGGACGATGGACGATATCAAACTTCCATCCCGTGGAATGGACTATATGGATGCAAAGAAGAGAAAGACTGCAGATTCAAGTATAAATCCCCCGGATGGCCACTAGGTAACGCTTGGAATTGTCACAGGTGGAACTATTACAATCAATGTGCATCACCATCGTACAACTCATTATAACAAAGAATAGCCAATAAAATATTCAAGTAAATGTTCTCCTCAGTCTCTGCAATTCGTTGCATTGTTTTTCTACTCCGCCATCACTAATGGAACCATAACTTTCCCCTTTTCATACTACGGCCCATATGGAAGTAGATTGTTGGTAATGTTTCGGAATTTTTTCCATTACCTGCAGTGCTGAAAAGGATATATCTGCACCGTTCGGAGTGCTGACATACCCATGTAAGCACTGCTATTGGTGTGACAAGAACCACAGCTACAATCCTTCTCCTCCCACTAGGAATCGGGGGCGAACACTGCCGAGATTTCCTGCAAACCTTCTTGTTCTGTTTTGCCTTTCCATCCCTTTGAACCCCGCGCGATCCATTCACCAACCCCCAGCCCTTTTCGGGCGGGCGGAGGCGTGCGGGGCCAATTCCACTGATCCTGCGGCCATGTCAACCTGTACACCTCCAGAGGGAGTAGCTCCTTCCTCCGGACCCTCACTCACGGTGACTCCACCCGCTGCTGACTTTCACACTTTAGTCACTACCCAGGGAACGGTACCTTCGACGGACGCGTTTCCTTTTCCTACTCTTCCGGCCTCTGCACCTACTCAGAGCACCCCTATTCCTATTTCGGGAGACGTCGCTCTAGCGGGAGCTGATCCTCCGACGCCAGGCACTCAGGAATCAACTAATCCCGGCGTAGTTTCTTCCTCATATGCTCCCAATCCGGCCGATACGGTGGCAAATCTCCCGGATTCCTCTGCCCCAGTTACTCGCGAGAAGACTGGGCTCCATACACATACCCAGTTGTAGCAGTCCGCACTGAAGGTGGAAGCCCTGGGTCGCGATAGAGAGTAGGGTCAACATTGAGGCAATGGAGGCCAGAGGCTACCTGGTCGACGCCTTTGGAACTCGGGATACTCGCACCCCACGAATTTTCGGGATTGAAACTCTGAGATTTAACTGGGCAGCCGATCCGTATACCAGCGCTTACGTATCGGGTTATGCAGATATGCCCGCTGATGGACAACGCTCTGAATTCCTTAGGATACGGTCTCAGCTGGAATCTTCCCGAATGAGGGGAAAACGCCGCTTCGCGCGCCTTTCCAAGGCGCCTAACCACAGAGGCGCTATCGAGTACCCTTCACCGTAAAAGGTGACCGAATCTTCTTGCCAGACGTGCGTGAGGCCGATTAATTGGAGTCGGTATTATCCGTTCTATTTTATTACATTTCGATTCCACTCCCGCGGAGTTCATGTCATTAACAAGGTCTTGCTACCTAGTATTTTCCTACCTTCGAGAGTGTTGGCGATCCTGAAATGTGGAACAGGTTCATGCCTGTCGTTGGATCTGGGAGCTTGGGCGACTCATCACGGTTGATGATTATCGTATTTTTGCCCGCCACCTTCGCAGGCGAAACGCGTACACTTACGTATATGTCATATCACCCCTGGAAGTTTTCCTCCAGTTCCCACCTTGTGGGACGGAGCTGGCGCGCACCGGACAATCTCCTGTTTTCAGACCCGTCGGTTCCCCATTAAATTTTGCAAAATTTCCATGAAACCGATACCTCGAGGGTTGTACAAGATAAATTCTTTCAACTCCGTAATAGTGAACAAATCCTTCGGCGACACTTGCCCTTCACCAAGGCTCTCTTCTTCATCGAGATGTGGTATTGGTTTCCAAGTCCTTTAGGAACGCAATTTTGGCATTTATCAAGACCCTTCTGGAAATTCCCCTCAATCCTTTGAATAGTACATCGCATGCCCTCAGGTGGTCTGACGTGGCCGATACCATTAGATTCTCCATGGATGCCAAGGGAACGTTGTCACGAATTTTGTGCTGACCACTGGTCTGAAAGATGGCCAAAATGTACTTATTCCACCATCGCGGGGTGTTAACGAAAATGATAAACGCATCCGGATGCCTTGCCCGGAGTTCATCAAACCTCCCCTGTTGACTCTTTGGAAACCTCAGGAAGGTAGACCGCCAATGGCCAAAGGTCCTGGTTTGTTTGGTAAGGGATCTACTCGTATAGAGGATCCTTCCTCCAATAGGGAGCTAGTAACCCGTCCCAGTTATACTCATACTGCTGCCCCCGGGCAGCTCCGCAGCATTCTACTCGCCAATATCCTGGCGCAGGATTATTGAAAATCACCGACGAGGGGAAAGGCTCTCGAGATGGACAACCTTAACCTATAACTGGTTCTGCGCCGCCTGCAACGTATTGGAGATTATCGTAAGTTGGAGAGCATGTTATGTCCCAAAGATCTGGATGGATTCCTCCCCGAAAGGGGGACGAACTTCCTGGTTCAAGGTGT
>JAUBNZ010000736.1:0-14818 GCA_032355485.1 Bonnemaisonia californica
GCATGACATACCCATGTCGGTGCATGAGTAGCCTGCATATCCGTGTTCCGGCCCCAGGTCAGAGCCAGCCGATAGACAAATGGGGTGGTTTATGTGTTATGTCTAGTGGGCAGAGAGGTAGATACAGTTCTGTACACCACTCTACAGTATAGTTCTGTGCATGTACAGTAACATTATGTCATAATATTATGACACTTCACAGGAATATGTTCCGTGACACGTTTTGTTCACGGCTGTCTCGTTATTTGGAAACGGAGGAACGGCACCGCAAGGCACGGGCCCAATAGCAATCCCAACAATGATCCCCCTGCATTCCTTTTCGGCATTGCTGGTACCCTGCCATTGCTGTACTCTACAGTACTGCACTGTGCAGTACACCCAACCCACTGTAAAGTACTTCATTGTAAAGTACTTCATTGTAAAGTACTTCATTGTAAAGTACTTCACTGTAAAGTACTTCATTGTACACTGTACTGCACAGTGTACGATAAGGTGCAGTGTACTCTGCAGCGACCCTGGGAAAGTGCCCGTGTCATACACCACGAGCGGTATACGCCACGTCTCATAAAAGGTTTCCAAGTTTCCATGGCCTGATTCCATCACTCGTCACACCCGCTGTGACCACTGCCAGCATCACACAATCAACGTGACAACCGTTACAGAACACCACCAAAACGGACCCAATGTTCAGATGGTCCTCCCGTCAGTTACTGACTTCGTCATCTGCAACCTTCCGTCTCTACTGCGTCTATGTTCATGGTGCCTGCTGATTTGTTCGGCACGGCAGTACGGCAGATCAGAGCAGTTCTCGAAGCACAGCAACTTCCCCTCTTTGATCCCCCACAGCTGAGGCTTTATCCCGCTCACAGCACTACTACCTCACCCAACACTATAAGTACTCACCCCGGCCACTCTCCTACTTCCGTTCTTCTGCTACCCATCACTCTGCCAACCCCTCGCAGCTCATTCCATCCCTACATCCGCTCGCCCCCCTGAGTATCACACCTCTACCCCTCCTCCCTCCATTGCACTCACTACACATACAGCATACACTATGAAGCTGTTCCCTACCTTGCTGTTCACCCTCGGCCTCATTTCCCTCTCCTCGGCATTCCGCTGCCCACACTACGACGTCCGCACCATCCGCGGCCGCGCCCACAGCGCCGCAGGAATCCAGGGCAAGGTTGATCGCTTCCGCCGTCTCCTCGGCGGTATCGATAACGGTAACAACCCGGGGCCGCTCCATACCGGACAACGCTCCATCAACTGGGATGCAGACGCAGTTCCCTTCGACATGCCCGGCAACTTCTTCAAGAACACAGTCACCCGCGGCCTGGAGCTCTTCACACCGCACCACGAATTCCGTGTCAGTAACCCACCGGACGGATCCGATGACCGCTTCAGCTCCATTAATCACAACACCTTCACTCAGTTCCAGCGCTTCAGCCCGTCGCGCCTGTTCGCCCCGCTGCGTGATCCGCACGCCACTGCCCGCTTCTCCATCCCCGGCGCAGGCGGCGATGCGGCTGTCGTCTCCGGTTTCGGTGCTGTGTTCACCGATGTCGACCGCCGCCGCTCCACCTCCATCACCTACCTTGACCGCAACGGCTGCCGCATTGCAGCCGTCAGCATCCCGCCGCTTTCCGGAGGGCTCAGCTTTGGTGCCGTCAAGGTGCTGCGCAGGAGTGGCCATCCCGTGGATGCCGCCATCTACGAGGTGAGGATACAGTTCGGAAACCGCCCCATTGTGGACCCCCATGGTGACGAGAGGCCCGGCGACATTGTCGTTGCCGACGACTTCTTCTACGGAGAGCCTGTCCAGTCTGCCTAGGCTATTTGGTACGCTGTTTTGGTCACGGGTATGCCAGTCATAGCACTGTATGGTGCACATACATTGTGGTGTGTACCGTACAGAACATACAATATATTGCAGTTTGCAATTGTTTATGGTTTACAGTATGTGGGTTGCAGAACATAGAGAGTGTTGCGGTTCTGCTGTATTGCAGTAGTGAGTTGTAGATAAAGAGGAGATATTGTGGAACGTGCTTCTCACAGAGAGTATGGGGTGAGAACTTGGAAGACCGGATTTCGTGGCACTCTGCATCTTTAGCATTGCAGTCGCTGGTGTGGGGCCAGTGGGCAGTCATGCCCTCAGTACGAGGTCACCGTGGTGGGGAGGGCAGAAAGCGGTACAAAGGGGCTGGGGGTAGCAGCTGGGCGGAATGATTGTGGGAAGCTGTTGTAGTTTCCCGAATGCCGTCGTACGCGCAGTGGCCTGAATAGCAGACACATCTTACACCTGTTCCACTGGTGGGCCGGAAAATATTGTGTGGGCGAGCTTGGCTACCGAGCAGCTGCCTGGTGAACGCATGATGCTTTCGTATAAATCACACTGTACGACTGTGCGCGTGATTTCTATTTCCGTGACCGAGCCCAGGACTACAGTAACGTTAAAGAGGAGTCACGGGGTGGGTCCCTCCTCGGGACGGGGGCTCTCAGGACGAGTGAGAGCCCAGAGCAAATCATCACATTAATCTGCACCACATGGATCCCCACTACACTATGTTTATTACAGTTACCGTCGCATTCACATTCACATTCCCACGTCGCCATCATTACAGTTCGTGGTACCGTAGCAGTAGCGCGGCGGTAGCGCGCAAGGGTGTCCAACGTGTTACAACATTCTACAGATTCCATGAGTTGCACAGTAGATGAAGTTACCCTAGAAGGTGAAATGTACCAGGGGGTACTTTGAAACTACAATAGCCGCATTGTAACAGATAACGTGCTAGTCTCCCTTGCTTGTCTCCCTTGCTTGTCTCCCTTGCTTGTCTCCCTTGCTTGTCTCCCACGGCTGGCGCTTGACATGGATGTATCTGGGTGATCACCCACCGTATGTACCTGTACCTACTCGCCAGATTAGTCCAATTCAAATGGAATTCAGCCGAATCACGTGTATACACAGAATGATACAGTACAGGATTACTTGGTATGCTACTTTATGGAGTTACCGCTAGACACAAGATAGCTGGAACGTTACTTTGTCCCACTCCGCTGCGGAGAGGGGTGGCGGGTGCGGGAAAATGACTTCTGTGTGTTGTGGCATGTGCCGTTGCCTGCTGTCGGTGCTGCTCTCTGAAACATCAACCTACATGTGGCGTCCCATTATCTCATCCCCAATTCGGATACTTGGAATCTGATGAGTACATTTGTTTGTGAGTGTCAGTTGGCGACTTCACTAACGGCGAATGGTGAACTCAGTAATGTCTAGTGCGCCCCCTGGTGTTTAGACAGCAGGCACTCGAATTACGCCACTTATCAGTTCTGCGCTATCAGCCCGCGCCATGGACTCTGACTCAGAGTACTCTGAGCAGACGCGCTCGCACGCCAATCCAGTTGATTCATGCCACAGACACGGGGCGACGATTAGACATAGGACAGCTGGCCATCGAGAAACTCCTGCAACATCCAAGACTATGCTAACCGTATCGGATTATTCTAGGAAGAGGGTAGAAGAGAACATAGGACTACATGGCCTACCTCCACTTGCAGTCAATATGCTACCGGAACGGGCCGTCTTCACGTCTCTATCTTTCTCTCTCTCAGTATTTACTTCTTACCTCTACATCAATCGCGCAGCGTTTCACCTAGCCTGCATTCGATATCCGACAACTTCTCTACATCCAGCTGTACCAGGCCGACTAGGCCGACTGCAGTTGGGATTCCTGACTTGGGAACATGATACTTTTGACAGACATACTGTTGCTTCGCAACATCATGTTGCCAACCAAACATCCAAACATACCACATACTCCATGCCTGCACCAGGCGCATGACATACCCATGTCGGTGCATGAGTAGCCTGCATATCCGTGTTCCGGCCCCAGGTCAGAGCCAGCCGATAGACGAATGGGGGTGTTTATGTGATATTGAAGAACTTTAGAGAGTTCTCGGAGTAGTTAAACAGTCCTCGACACAGGGAAGATATTGGACCGGATGGAAGGGAAAAGCTGCAGGAGAGGAAATGCGAGAACATATAGGTCAGGCGAGTCAATCAGCACAGAGGCCGGGGGAGAGAGACAAACATCGACAGGTTGGTTTTCGGCTTGCTCCCTCTCTCCCCTTGAACACCGCTACCGGTGCACTCTTTATGCTGTATCTCCTATCTCAGGTCATGTCGGACTAACACGCTGCATAGGTTCCACCAGTAGGAAAACTATACACTAGGAGAGTACAATATCTAGAGATCATATCTGAACCTCTTTGTTTTTAAAGCCTTGCCACGCGGCAGGAAGGAACACATTTTATTGAATAACTCCCTACCTATGCGCAGCGATGGGACAGGGTTACGTGATTGCCTCTCCCCGACCCAGCTGCGCCATAACTATGGGTTCTCGGCCACTCGGTACGTTCAGTCCAGACCTATTGAAAATAGAACTGGAAAGAACAGTTTGACACTCGCGAGCTAAGCTAGATAAGAAGCTAGAAGCCGCTTGATGCGTAGGGCCGCGGAGGTCGAGGCGGGGTTTCCTCCTTCCCGTTTCCCGCCAATATGGGCGCCGCTCCGGACCAGTAGTCAAATTCCTGTCTCCAACTGTACTCCGTACAGCTCCATCATTGTTTTTTGCTGGAGCGCCCAGTGATGGGTCCAGCCACGCCCCTCCGAATAGGGCGGCACATTTAGTATCGAGAGCAAATTCGTTGAACTCTGCCGCCATCGGCGGGGAAAGTTCTTGTGCGATGAGTGCAGAGAAGCTCGGCCACCAATCATCCAACGCTGCGCATTCAAGAAGGAGGTGCGCCGGGGTTTCCTCGGTGGTTTAACCGCAGACGCAGGTCGGCGCAGTGGAGTTCGGGTTGATTAGGTCGAGATTCACCACGGCTTCCTCCGAGAGTCTTCTGCTTCGAAGCTGTCGCGTAGTCGTTGCACTGTCTGTCTCAGCTGGTAATCACGACCTTCGTGTAGCGTAGTCAAAGTGCCAAACAAATCTCTTGAGTCAACGTGCAGGTGAGAACTCAGCCTTAGGTTATCCAATAGACATCTAAGACCATCACGGAGCCCATATTTCCTGTCGTCGGCTTCAGCACAAGCCAGGATCTCGGCTCCGAATATGGAATACGTGACTCGGTTCTGTTAGGAGAAAGACGACTCCAAGGGATGAAATAGTACTGTACTTCCCTGTGGAATTGCCAATGCAATGAATATACCAATTTGGCCATAGCTTTGTTTCGATGTCACATTGAAAGAAGAATCGGAGAAACAACATAAAAATGGTTCCAATCTTGGACTAAGATCAGGGGCGGTAGACGTAAGAACAGGACAAACTTGACAATCTCCTTCTGCATTGCACTTGCGGTGATAATTCCAGATACATTCAATGATACAGTACCCTGCAGCAAGAAACTTGTGACGAATGCTGCGTGCGGAAAGGTCCCTTGTCCTACGAAATTGAGGACACCTGCAAGATGCTGATACTCCTTGATGTCATCAGGAGGTGCAGCTGAGTCTCTTTGTTCTTGCCTGGTCCTGGTGAGAGAGATCAGTGATATTCTCGTACAGTTGTGAAGATTCGTGTGAAGATTAGGAACGAATCGTGTACACGTATTAATTCCTGGGCTTCTAGAGTTTACAATTATTTGATAATGTGATAATGAATGTTGATGTTTCTGTAACAGACAATGGCGGGAATCCAAAGGTCGGAGCACGAGACGAGTGGGGGCATTGAGGATGCATTGGCCGGGTGAATCGAGAGTTAGTGCAGATTGAAAAGCACGTCGGCTGATAATGTGAGTATGCAAGCTATAGGAGACTGATTCACCAAAGGCCAAGAGAATGCAGAAGCAATGCAGAACGCCGAATTGATGAAGTGCTGAGAACGATTGAATGGAATTTGCTGGATAAGCAACGAGATCGTGCATTGGCATCTGTCAGTGAAAAGGGAACAGACAATGGGACAGATGAGGTGAATGCGCACCTTGGATGAGAGAGGGCCGGGAGGGAGAATTCGGGTGAGAGTGTTTGGGATATATAGGGGGAGCAAGAGTGGACGGTTAGAGAACAGAGGGTTATCAATGTGAGTAGGAATCTCGCCAGCTTGAGCTCATCAACTTTGCCTGCTAGGTGTCATGCCATGTCGTCCGAACGGAGCTACTTATTTACAGTGAGTATGTCGAACACTACTGTTACAACATTTCTGAACCATGGACATGGAAATAGTACCTATTTCCTTTTGAAAGATCTCTGTACCGTTGAAGTTGATCTTGTGATCTAAAACAGTACTGCCAATTTCAAAACTGCCGTGTGCCTGATCAATGAACCTTTTAAGGTCGGAGATATTACCTGCAATTAGAAAACCACCTACTTACTTGACAACAATCAAAGTGAGGCGTTCTATTGATTTGAACTTGACGAACAATTGCGGAATCCCAAAGATTCTTGTGAATCCAAGACTTTCTGCCAACCAGGATTTTGCAGAGCTGGAGAAGCGCTTGGTATTCCATGTGACGATTGCCGCGTAAGCTACCATGTTTGAAAGCGCTAGGAATAACTTGGCCCCCGAGTTTGTTGTGTGGTTGTCGAAAAGGGTTACGGACTGTCCGATGGTCTTTCGGATGCTCACGGGCGTTGATCTGCTCACTCCTGCGTCCCAGAGCTCCACGATTGCCTTCTGTGCCGTGGGAAGCGACGCACCGGCATTGCTGACCCATTCTAACTTCGTAATGTGGTCCTTGCTAATTGAATTACCCATGAGCGAGCGGATGGTGGGCGTGGTGGTGCCGCTTGACAGCGACACAACCTGAGGACGACAGCAGATGACAGCGTTCTGTTTTCTGCCTCTCCCTTCCGGATCCGGCATTCCTCGCGCCAGAATCGTCGACATATTAGGATACATCTCTTCCAGTCTATCCCGAACTGTCCACGTGAACGAAGGAAGAAAGCCACAGCATGAAAAAAGACGCATGGTTCAAGGCTTCCTGATTATTTTTATCGCTATGCTCGGCACCCGGGGGCTTCAGTGCGTCTCGCAGCGGCATGGTACGCATGGACACACGATTGTAGGCCTACCAGGCGTGGCGAACATGGCGGTATGTAGAGATTGCGAACGCCGTGGGAACGACAGTTGAACCCGTGTGTGCCTATGCGACGATAATATGTTCTGATGAGCGGTCCTAGGGCACAGAAGTGGTTGCAATAATGCTGTTTGCAGAGAGACCGCAGTTGGATTCGCAAAAGAAAGGTTGTATGGCTCGGCAGTGAGGCCCGTGAGACTCGGAGCTGTTGCGTTGATTCCTCTTAATAGACCTTCATCTAGAAGCGTCAGTTGGCCGCCAAATTAAAGAAACATAGCAAATTGCGGAGGTGTTCAATTTTATATACCCGCTTTCAATACCGCTGGAACCCTACCAGCCGCTCGCATCCCCTGACAAAAGCCGCAGGTGTTCTTGTTACGCTTTCATGCGTCTTCCCCGCCATGGAATTTCCCTGTTTAAAAGGTAATGGTTGATGCGATTGGTAGTGCTTAGGTCAGAAATCGGTGCCGAGAAGCACAGTTGTTTGTTCAATTCAAACTCTGAGTAAGGCTTTTGGTTCCTGCTATTATTGGAATTCTTTAATGCTTGCGCTAGTGGAGAATCTTATCTGTACTTGACTGTTAACGAGTTGTAACATCATTTCAGATCCAAGGAAGACTATAGGAGACCTGATTCCCATCACCATCGAAATCACAGACATGGTTGAGCGACGGGCCGGAATGTTGCCGGCTGGGGCATGAAAGCAGGAACAGCCCTAAAATTTATGCCCCCTGTCGTCATCGATCGCCTATGGGGGTGACATCGCTTTACTGCAGTTGGGTTCCGCATTCAATTCGCATTGTCCGTTGGTCCTTTCGTTGCCGTTATCCGGTTGCTCATATTCACTCCTCGGCATCACTGCAACTGCCCATGGAGTCTTCCATCGATGAGCGACCAATCATTGCAGAAAGACATCTTCCCCCAACTCATTCGGGCCGAACGTCATCCCTATAGTCACTTCTCTCATTTTTGTAGGGCCCCATCCCCGTACTCTTCCTCATTGTGCCCTGTCAGCGCATAAAGTACGATAATCCACCCAACTCGGAAGCTCGTCTGGAAGAAGTAAAAGTGTACAGCAGATATTCATGCAGAACCTGCTTCGATGAAGAAACTATTCGGTCAGCTTGCACTTCTGGAGGCAAGCGCGTCGTCATGCCCTCGTGTTTATCATGCTGGCAATCAAAAGACAAACAAAAGTCTGGCTACCAGAGAAAATAGACGCATTATCAATGTCGGCATCAGCTGCTACAGTAAATACAGGGCGTAGCATTGTCGTATCATCGCCTTAATTCGATGACGCGGTCTATTTGGAGTGACTGCACAACCTGTAGTATATACTACTCTACTAGAGAGCCTGCATGAATAAACTCCAGTTATCCTGTCTCTACATTCGTAAAGCTGCACAACTGTGAAAGAGGAGGACGTTTTAAAGCTGGCGTAAACAGCGGAAGAAACAGTTTACTCTGCAAAATGAATCAGTTCTTTGACGCTTCAGACCCACGCCTCACTACCAACATAATGCTTTCCACATACTTTATGTACCGCAGCGGTACAGCCACCATACCCGCCTATGCGAGTCACGATCGTCCCCGCTTCGCCCACCCTCTTCCGCTCATCCCCTCACACATCACAATGCCCCTTCTGACCATCTTCAAAATATCATTAAACCTCTTTCCATCGATTTCCAGCACCCCTGCTACGGAGAGATGACATGTTATCACTTGCCCCGTTCTCCGAACTGCTCCTTCCACGAATGACATAATGAAAGGTACAGTTTTTCCCGTTATGATTTCTGCTGTTCAGTTTGCATCCAATCCTAACTGCAGCTAGAGATTCCACATATCACATGCATTACGCATGAACCGCAGCGAATGAGAAAATAGTAAACCGTGAATGTCTGATTTTCCAACAACACATTCATTTAAACGTATGGATATATATATCTAACTATGAATGAACATCCCATCAACATCTATGCCTTCATGCCTACACATGCCCAGCTTTCTCCGCTTCTGAAACAGACCGCTCGAAACTCGTACCACTGCTGCCAACACTCTTCTTGTAACCCACTCCTTCTCCTTACGCCAGCCAGGGGGCTGCAGCGCCTCAACCGCCGTCATCCGCTCCCTCGGGTCAATCCTCAGAGCATCTTTTACAAATGAAAGCGCCTCCGCACTGTAATTTTCACATGCATCATGCCTCATATGCACCAGCCCATTCGAAATCTTATGTATCAATTCCTCCCTACTGTCAATTTTCCCGTACGGATCTTGGCATCCTGTCTTCATCAAATGTGTAGTATCTATAGAGCGCTGGGTCTGGGGGCTCTGGAGATTTGGTCCCTAGCCTCTCCAGGGGCGTGGTAGGGCATCAACGTGCGGGAAATCCTATGTTACTCACGGAGAGATGAGGCCTACCGGTGGGACCTTAGCTCGTTGTAAGTTAGCTAAAGTGGGCGCGTCGAGTCGTAGCCGCCATGAGGGTGCTCCGATGGGATCGGGGGTGAGAGGGCCGACTCCACACATTGCCCGTTGCCGGCGGAGACAACGGGGAGGACAGGGAGAGAAGTGGGCGCACTGTACCTCGCGAGGGGTACTGTTATGGGATTTGGAGTTCGCGAGAGGGAAGGTCGGAACGTTGAGGGGAAGGGGAGCGGGTCGTAGGACACTCTTACACTAACAACGACCGATTCCCGCTAGGGTAATCGAGAAGGGCGTTCAAAGCTCGTTACAACCAAGATTGAAGATCTTGGGGGCAGGACTCGTTGTCCCAGTCGAGTTCAGTGAGTCAACGTAGGTAGGTATTATAGCTAGTCGACCCTCTATTCTAGACTCTAGAATGGGGTAGCCCTAATGGCTACCCTGTATTACTTATTAATAAAGGACATAAATTTAGCTCTACTCTTCAGTAGGAGGTCGGGGCCTTACAGTGCGCGCGGCCACACTGCCCTGGACAATGGGTGCACTGCAAGGAAGCCCGCTGAGACAATGGCGGACTGTAAGGTTGCTAGGCCGTTGAGGGCCTGTGAGAGCTGTGCGGTCCACCTCGGCGGACCTGCCGGTCTTGGGGAGTGGCACACGTGGCGGTCACTCCCCACTGTCAGCTACGCAGCCTAGTGGTGGGGCCACGTGTATGGCAAGTGTCGGGAGATTGGTACCCCTCAGTGCCAGGCCATGCAGGCCATGTATGGCCACTCCAGGGTCGCATGGTGGGGGGGGGGGAAGGGTAATACGAAGGCTAAATGCCACCTGAACTTGCTGAGGCTCATTAGCTGTGCGCTCATAATTACCGTTAGGTAAACTCGAAACCTTAGTGATTCGTTTAATCAAATTTCAAACATCAGTGGTTTGCATTCCTATCAATAATTAGATGTACGCAATGGGTGCCAAACCTTGAAAATCGGGGTACCTTGCAGTACAGCAAGGCCCAACCGACCCCATTCACGTCGAATTCGTGTCACACTACACTAAGTGCAAAACATCATTATAGGTGTAAGCGCCATTGGCCTCCAACTACTTAGGTGTAAGGAACGGAGTAATCTCAGGCTACTATGCCCCTTCCACCGGAAGAGGATACAGAAAGTGACAGCTGTCCTTAAGGGTGGCGGTGTCAGCCACCAGATGTGGATATGCGGCCGTACGGTGCGGGTTAGAAGTATCCTAAATATTGGATATATTTACATAGATCAGCTACGACCACCTCTAGATAAATCAGGGAGCTCTGAATAGCAGAGCCATCCCTGAGAGGTACAGACGAGTACCCTCAACTTTCCTTTTTCTAAAAGTGGCAATAACTTTAGCAAAAACTCCAGTGGAGGAAGCTGCTCGCGCGTCCCTCCGCGTCCTCCCACTCTAGGGGCGGAACGGACGGCGTTAGCCAGTAGGCTCTACGTTGCTTGTCTGGTGCTCCGGCCCCCTAAAGTGACGTGGTCTCCAACCTTGTTAGTTGTTCCTGAGTTCAGGGAAATCCCTCCAAGCCCTCCGAACCCGTTGTATGATATTATATCCACAATTTAGGTACTAATCATCACCTCGACATCCCCTATTAATATCGTCCGAATCTCGGAACACTGTTCCATAGGAACAAGAGTCCCATCCCATAATTCAGCCTTGAGGTTCTCAATTTTTCGAGGGAGTTCTAATTTTTCCGCAAATGATTTGGACACCCATACCTCTTCACAGCCGCTATCCAAAGGGATGTTACAACGGGAATTAGCATCTTGGATTTTAATTTTCCCTTTAAAAACAAGCAAGGAATGATACCTCGATCTCATCCTTTTTCTATAAGGACAAAATAAACACAACTTCATAAACTTTTTCACTTTTTGTTTTCTTGAAGTTTTCTTTCTTTTTTTCGTAATAATTTCTGATTTATTCTTATCAGAATAAGGTTCAACCTCTCTAATCACCTTGATGCCGACATCTTCAGGTGAATCAATCATTTTTTCTCATTATTGGTTCTATGCTTTTTGGGTCTACATCCGACATTAGCACACCTGAAGCATCTATTCTCCTCAGCATATTTTTTTCTTTTCCTCTGGGTTTAATCTACGAAATGGAGCATGTTTAATCTTCACACTTTCGTTTTGATTTTGACCATTAGGATCTCTTTTTTGATTGTTGGATCTTTCAGATATTTAATCGAATTTCCGCTTGATCTTCGAGTGTATACTGTCCAATCGATCTGCTATTTTCATTGCTTCCTGTAAACTTTTTGGATCTGATTTTTCCATCTCAATCCTGGTTAAGTATTTCGGTCCTTCGCTATAACGGAATAATTGTTCTTCCATGTCCATACTTGGAATCTGACGTATCAACCTTGAGAACTCTCTATTATAAGCCGTTACATCTTCCGATTTACCCATTTGCTTGACGTTGCATAAAGGATTTTTTGCATTTAATTTTCGATTGATCCGTTCATAATATCCAACAAATTTTCCTGGAGAGCATCAAAGGAAGTCATGTTGTTACATTCATTAAGGTTCATTAATTCCCACCATTGTAATCCATATCCTGCCATAAAACTGACTTCATACTTAATTCTTTCCTGATCAGTAGGTGGATTTATTTCACATTTGAACACATTATCAAGTGATTGTAACCAAGCACGTATGTTCTTGCCAAAGAATTTTTCTGGTTTCCCAATCTTTAAATGACTGGCCTTCCGTACTGACCGTATTGCAGCTGTTAATGGGCTTTTGATACTATTAGCCTGTGTAACTTGCTCTTCAAGAGATTGAAATCTCTGCCTCAACCTCCTCCACTGGAAGAAGGTACAGCACGAGACAGCTGTCCTTATGATTGGCGGTGTCAGCCACCAGACGGATATGTGGCCTTACGGAGCTTGCTAGAACTATCCTAAATATTGGATTACTTACGTAGATCCACTAAGACTACGTTTAAGTAGATATGGGAGCTCTGAAGAGAAGAGCCATCCTGGGGAGGTACCGAAGAGTACCCTCAACTGGCCTTTTTCTAAAAGTGTGTGCTATCTTCTAGCAAAACTGCCAGTGGAGGAAGCTGCTCGCGCATTGCTCGGCGTCCTCCCACTCTAGGGACGGAACGGACGCTGTTAGCCAGTAGGCGCTACGTTGCTCGTACGGTGCACCCACCCTCTAAAGTGAGGAGCTCTCCAGCCTTTTGGGTTTTCCTGGTTCCAAGGAGATCCCTTCAATCCCTCCGAATCCGTCGGTTCAGACGGTACATTCCCTCGACCACCGTAGGTCTCCGGCTGCTCCTTATTGGGGAGACAGTGCCAACGCCTTCGTCGCGTCTGGTCACACCCTAGGGACGCACCGGTTTAAGCCACGCAGCTCTACATCCTGTGAATACCCCTTACTTCCCCCAAACCCCATCACTAGGGGCTCTCTCTGCGTGAGAGTCCTACCATCCCACTAGGGTTTGCCCTCCTCACAGTTGGAGAGGAGCCCGCGGACATTCGACCACACTAGGTCTACTGGATTGATTGGCCAGTTAGACGATCACTTGCTGTTGCAACTCCCCTCACTATATTAGTTGTGAGGTCTCGCCCAACGCAGGGCGTGGGATCCTTGGTCTCCCGAACACCGAGTGTTCCTCCGTCTCACAAGCTAGAAACGACTCCATCTGGAGGAGTTGCTATCCTACCCTCACCATCTACCGGAAGACATGGAAGAGTGCAGCAGCCCGTGGCCTCCAGAGCGGGCTGGGTACTACATTGGTCTCCCGACTTAGAAGTCCAGCTCTCTATATTGAGACAGATATACCACCTATGATGGTGAACACTCGACAACGACTCGCTGATGCATCTGCCTCCGCTGGAGTTGATATGTTTACTCCAGTAGAGGATGTGCCAGTCCCAAGTGTCAATCCCCAAGATCGAGAGCGGAGCCAAATAGA
The DNA here is from genome assembly GCA_032355485.1 of Bonnemaisonia californica. NCBI lineage: Eukaryota > Rhodophyta > Florideophyceae > Bonnemaisoniales > Bonnemaisoniaceae > Bonnemaisonia > Bonnemaisonia californica. The sequence continues at coordinate 13,449 of JAUBNZ010000736.1, forward strand.
GACGCTTCGAGTTGAACTCCTGGGGTCCACTGCAAAGGACGTGGACGGGCGCATGAAGGCTTTCGAGAAAGCCCAAGAATCCCAGTTGGAACTTAGGTTTGAAGACCTCAAATCATAGGTATCTAATGAGGCTCAGGCTTTGTTTCAGGCCGATGCCTTGGAAGAATTGAGTGGCGTTATAACCAGGAGGTTAGATGCCCTGAACATAATAGTCCATGAACTGAAGTCCCAGGCTTCAAAAACCAATCAGTGCGTCGGTACGCTAGCCGACCACTTAGCCAATGTTTCGAGTAACATTAATCCACCAACCAAGGTGAAGACTGACGAAGTCGAGACGCCCTTACGGCAAAAGGCTCAGCAATTAACAGCCTTAGTTGAGTGAAACACCAATGGTGCCCATACAGAACCCCCTCCTCTTTTGGAAGGGGATGATAACGAAAGTGCAACGCATTTTCCTCCTCAAGCAAGAGGAGATGGATTAGGCGCAGAGGTACCTGGATTGGTACCCCTCACAACGAGGGAGCCCACCTTTGACAAGGTGCTGTACTATCGTGCTTACCGTCCTATAGACGTACGAAGCACGCTCCAAGAAGGACAATTGAAAAGAGTGGGCAGGCTATCAGCGAAGATACGCAGCTACAATCCGTCCTTTAGGGACTTCGACGGAAGATATCCGATCGACATCATTCGTTTTCTCTGCGAGTTCAAAGACGCCGCTGCCGCCATGGGCGTCAGTGAAGCTGCAGCAGTCAAGCTGGTTCCGTGGTTCCTCAGAGGAGAGGCGAATCCTTACCTTGCTGGTATTCAGAAGAAGGGAAGGCTGCTCGGCGGAGCGAAGAAGGACCTCGATTGGCCTCATGCGGTGCATGTCCTCCTTACCCGATATAATACGGACGAAGGCCTCTCATCCGCTTATGATGAGGTCACAAGGATCCAACAACAACCGACGGAGGGTGAGTCTACCTTCGAGGATCGCCTGCAAGGCTTGGTACTCCGGTGTGCCAACGTTGTAGTATTACACGCCCTCCGGAGAAGTGAGGGTGTGTCTACAGGTGCTAGTTACCTCTCGGTAGCAGCCCTTCGGAGAGGGGTGGTAGAGCAACTTCTCCGTGGGGTTGTGGAAAATTGGCACCCAAGAGGGTTGTGGGAGACCAGAGTATCCTTTGCCTGCGCTGGAAGGATACTCGTGACGTTGCGGTTACTGGGTCACACCAGTAAAAGGTATCTCCACCTGTTGGCTGCACAGGTGGAGGGTTGATGGGTCGGATGTTCCGCGCCCTCCCAAGCCAAGGAGAGGGGGTGACCTTGAAGATGAGAGACGTCCCGCGCAGGGGGACGTCCAAGGGATTGGTCTGAGGGGAGATATCAAC
>JAUBNZ010000737.1:0-14817 GCA_032355485.1 Bonnemaisonia californica
TCCACGGGCATGGGTCTGAAGGGAAGAAAGGGGTTCAACCACTCAGGTATGGAGCTGGTTTTGTTCACCCAGTCTGTTTCTACCCCTTTCAGGGGGTAGAAACAGACTAGGTGAATGTCTCCACGGTTTTTACATTAGGCCACCTCCATCCTTGATGCTGGACCGCATTCGCGATGCATACAACGTTCTGAACAGGTCTTCAAGTGATGCAAACATGCTGGTAGACTCAGTGGATGTCTCAGAACAGGCTGCAACGGAAGGGCTTGTCATGGAACGATACAGAGGAACTCAGCGGGGAGCAGTGATCTCAGAGCATACGGGAGGCACTCTTCCGGAGGACCGGCCAGGAGTTCCAACCTATCTTCGATCCTAAACCACCACACCTGCTGGCCTCTGCAGGCAGTCTGCTCCAATGGTACATAACATAAGAAATGCAGAGACGCATCAAAACGAGCGCGGAAGTGCAGTTGTCCAATACAGAAGAATGAAGCCATCATTGAAGAATTCGGAGATGGGAGCCTTTACATTACTGTATCCTTATGGAGACACAAACGAACCGTTCGATCTGAAATCCTACCTGCAGTCGAAAAGCGGCGCAGGTTCCAGTACTGACAACCCCAACCGAATGAATGTTCAAAAACTCACGTGAGGAGAACACTCGAAGCGCCGTCTTTACAGGAATGACATCCTACTAAACTCTTCGTTCCTCTTCCAGAAATGGTTACTACGCACATCGAAAAACATCGAAGATATGCTATTACAGTTCCTTGAGAAGCAGTAAACCAATCGAATTGTGCGGGAAAGTGAAATGCAAGGCGCTGCATTGGATGACGACGAGCCATTCAGCCCTGGAAGCCTGTACCTGCCAGATAACCACACCGACTCTCCCGTCTATTGGAGAAAAAAGTTGCAGGTCGCTCAGGCACTGGTTTCCAGACGGCACTTACCCTCTCTTTTCATCACCCTAAATATGAACCCATGGAAAGAGGAACTTGGCAGACTTGGAATCGATATCGACAACCGTTGTACCTTCCATCCATTAGGTAGCATGCCCCGAGTTTTCGACCGCCTTGAATTTTTAGCCCGAGAGTATAACCCATTCGCCACGCTTTCATAAATGATATACAGGATAATGCAGAAGAATACTTCGAACAGAAATGTGCGGCCATCGCATCAAAGCTGGAGTTCCAAGCCCGTAACACCCCCATCACCACATCCTCTTCTTCCTGGAAGGAGTCATCCAGGACGTTGACCTCATCGGCCAAATCATCTCCGGTGAGCTGCCAACCGAAAATGAGGATCCCCAGCTGCGAGCTCTGTTCAAGAGGTGCAACATGGACCGTCACTCGCCGTACTATCGTGGAAGTACCAGAGACGGCAGGTGCTGATTTGGGTACTAGGATCTCGAAGTAAAAAAGCATACAAACATTGAGGAGACTTGCAACCACGTGATATATCGAAGCAGAAAGAGCGAAGACCTCAAAGAGGTTCCCTATAATGCTGCGTTGACCAAGAAGTACCGGGTTCATATTAAATTGGAGCGAACGCAGGGAGGAGGAGCAGTTGCGTACATCATGAAGTATGCATTCAAGGCTCGAAAGCTTCCGGAGGTAGGAGTAACCGCGGGTCCTGAGCCCGGGGGAACAAGTCGAAATGCAGCCAGATATAACATCCGCAACGACATTCGTTTACATATACGTGCTCGAGTGAAAGGTGCAGTTGAAGCAGCCTAGTCTATGTTAGAGTTTAGGCACGTTGACATATCCCCGACTTTAACGGCTTATACGTGCACCTGGAGAACCAGCGAAGCATCATCATTCGTGGCACTTCTGGGTTGTGTGAGCATAAAGACACCAGTCTACTGTGATACTTCAAGAGGCCGTCTCAATACCATGACATGAAGTTCCTGGATTACATGGAGAAGTTCCGCTTCTACACGACTCTTCCATCACGATTGAGCTCCAGTCAAGCTTCCATTCCTCGAGACGTAGGAACGCGACGCAATCATGTCGTCCCTCGGGAAGCTCATAAAGATACTGTATCCCGCATGCGTTTCGCTTCTACCTCCAAAGTAGAGCTGTTTTTGATACGCCTGATGCTTCTAGACAGGCCAATTAAATCCTACCGTGACGAAAAAAATGGGAAGGGCAAGGGTTCAAAAATTTCCGTGATGAAGCAGCAGCCATGGGACTTTTCGAGGATAGCATGGCATACGAGGGTGGTCTTGAAGAAGCTGTTCCAATGCATGCCACACCTTCCAGTGTTAGATACATGATTTTGACACTGTACTCACAAGGTGGAAACCCGAGCAGAATGTTCCAGAAAGGCGAAGCATACCTCATGGCCGACATTTACAACGGCAGCACGCAGAAAAACCGTAGAGAGCTCATGCGAGGACTCATTGAAATATCCGATCGGCATGGAAGCCGTCTGCTACGGGAGCATCACTTCTTCCTTGCATACGTCTTCTTGAATACATCTACCAATCAATCCACGGAATTGGAAAGGGCTCGCACGAACATCCGCCCAATGACGACTTCAGCGCGTCGGGAATTTTTGCAACAGAAGTATACTCAGCTCAACTCACAGCAGAAAAGTGTCTTCGATGAAGCACTTAACGCTTTGCGTCATAGACGGGATGAAAATAACCCCAACACACACGGAAAGGTCTACTTCCTACAGGTAAGAGCAGGTACCGGAAAGACACTCACTCTGAGTCTACTTCGTGACGTAGCAGAATCAAACGGGATGGTGGTAGAGATCACTGCAATCACTGGAATTGCAGCGGCCTTTTAGCCAGGGGGCAGAACTCTACATAGTCTTCTCGGGTTGGGAATTGATGACAGCGAAAGAAACTAATCTTCCAGGGCTTCAAAGTATGGGCCACGCTCACAGCTGGCAGAATTGATCAGAAACTTATCACTCTTGATTATAGATGAAGCATCAATGATGCAGAGAACGCTTTTCGAGCATATGGATACAATCCTCAAAGATTTAAGATGCAGTGGGGCTGAGGATAGACCTATGTTCGGCGGATTAACTGTTGTGCTAGCAGCGGATTACCTCCAAATTCTGCTGGGGGTTCCTTCCAGACGGTATGTGGAAGGTGAAAACGGGAATGGTAGGTATATAAAAGTTTCGCTACTAGACGGTATACCTTGAGGATCTATCCTTTGGACTCACGTCAACGTTGTACGAATGACAAGACAGGTCTGCCAGAGCAATGAACCCCATTTCAAAGACCTTCTGCTCGGGCTTGCGAAGGGGACATTCAACAATAACAGTTGTGTTCCTTTGAAATCAACTGGTTCCAAACCGGAAGCGTACAAGTATATCTGGAAGTGGCAAAAAAGCAGGGTTAAGCGAGATGTCCGACTGGACAGACTAATCCTTTTTCCAACAAACCAGTTGGTAGATGAGCACAATGAACGATCATTGGAGGTATTTCCAGGTAGTAAATTGGAACTGTACTCATGTACAAAAGTACAGCCACTCTCCTCTCCTCTACTCAAGAAAGACAACAGAAACCAGTGAGAGAGTATGTTGTTCCCGAGATGACCTACAACTTTTTCCCACCGGTGGGCGCCCCCACAAGCTGGAGTTCATAATTGGTACCCAGTTATGGTTATTAGAAAAGTCCTTCACCCAAAGATTGTTAACAGGATGATCTTTAAGTAACTCTCGAAGGATTTCTATACGTGGCTTCGTTTGATTCGGAGGGGAACGAAGGGGAAACGTTTGCCTTGCTCTGCATCAACTTTCAGTTCAACTTCCATGGTGTCAAAGTGACGCGGAAACAGTTTCCAGGGCGACTGGTTTTCGCTGGAACGGTTCACGAAGGGCAAGGGCAGACAATGAGGAAGGTGATCGTCGACCTGCGATCGAACGTCTTCTCAAAGGGACAACTATACGTGGATCTGTCCAGAGAGAGAAAGTCAGAGGATGTTCTTCTGCCCCAAAAGGATTCCGAAACTCCGCGAGGAGCTTTCAGGATCCACTCAATGCCTGTGAGGGTAAAGATACTTGTGCTGAGAGAAGCTTTTGAGTTTGCAGAGCACTACTTGTATTAGTTCCAATATGTTTGGTTTGCGTTTCCAAGTTTGTGTGCTTTTTTGGCTTTGTTGTATGGTTTTTTATTGCAGGCAGAAGCACTTAGCTCTGTTACTGTTTTTCCATTAAACAAGCAAAATGTGTTTATGTCAATTGCGTTCTTGGCAGCAGTAGGTCATTAGATGGGTTTACCAAGAAAAACCAGTAGACATCCAAAAGTTATAAATTTCCCTACGGACAGCAGCTTAACTTGAGATACCAAAGCTCGCCAAGCGTTGATACCAATCGAGGGATACGGGGCTCGGGGACCGAAGGACCCCGAGCATTCCTTTTTACCTATATAATGAATCTAGTAAGTATTAGTCCCGAAGGGGGAGGCGGTTCCGCAAAAGTTATTATTTCTTTACTAAATTTCGAGCATGCGCGCCAAAAATGTCCAGTAGAAAAAATCAGCAGAATCAAAGCTCAAGATCTGTTTTTCCACCTGGACGGCAGCTATTCAGTACAGTACCGCTAATACACATATGGCGCTACCTTACTGAATAGTTCCATGCTTCCAGACGTGTTTTCAACTGGTTGAAATTGCCTCCCTACGTGACGGCTTCCCTAAACTCTTAATACGCACTACTAATACAGTACTAAAACTATAGTAAGTGCTATATCTACTAACTAACTAAATACTACGCTTAATGTGCTCTACTACTACTGTACTTCTACTGCGGTAAGTGCTCCACTAACTACCTAACTACTACGCTTAATACGCACTACTACTACTGTACTTCTACTTTAGTAAGTGCTGTATCTACCAACTACTAGTACTAGTACAACTATTAAAATTGTAACCGCCATTCTGTCCCCGATGTTGCGGGCTTTGCTTACGGCTGCAAGGGCTTCATTGAGTATTTTCGAACTGGATCCTAGCCATAATAATGGGCCATATACTATGCAACGTATTTCATCGTATACGTGGTTGTTTGCACTTCGGCACGGAATGTTTAAGAGAGGAGCCGGATATGGAAAGTTTCCATCCTCACGACAGGAAGAAGAAACCCATGAAGAGGGCGCTGAGGAAACGTACGCAACATGCATTATTCGCACTTTCTCTACGCATATGGATGGGCAGCGTTGCTTGATTTATCGAGAGCCGGGGACCGAAAAGGCTATTCGAACGGAAATCATTTTGGATGAGAACGAATGATGTCAGCGACGACGTCTTCACGAGACGTCACCGTCTTTCTCGAGAGGCCTTCGCGACGTTGACGAATATGATACACCCGTTCGTTGCTTCAAATGTGGCACTGGCGATGCTGTGCAGTCATGTGCTTATTGATACCGAGACTAGAATTCGTGTGGTTCTACGAATGATGGCTGGAGGTTCTTACACTTTCATGACGGTGTACTTTAGAATGGCAAAGCCAACGGGGTACGAGATATTCAGAGAGGTGTTACATGCAGTGGTGCAGACACTTCCACTTGACGGGGTGCCTCTCCGGGATGGGGAGGAAGAATTGAAAGGGTTGAAGCAGCTCGCAGTGGACGTTTCGGCTTGCTAAAACCCTTAATAAGTAGTAGTACTGTACTAAGGGCTATATACACTAACTACTACTACTATTACTATTGTAAGTACTACTGTATACTGTAATACAAAATGCTTCTGTTTTATTAGTATGTACTGTTTTCTGGAAGGGTGGGGCCTTCGTCAACCCCCGGCCCAATTCGCCGATGCAGCACTTCGGCTCCCACCGGGGTGTAGACGGCCAAAACTGGACTGCAAAGAATTGGGGGCGTAGAAGGCCCCCCAAGTGACTTGTATATTTTAATTATCATTGGGCAATGACCCTACTACGGCCCCTACCACGGACAGTGGCCTGATCACAGAAGAGCCTTACATTTGTTCCTCATTAAATTAAATTAAGATATGAAATAGTTTTGTGTAGTGATTAGTGATGTACGTGGTGACTGTGCCTGCGTCAGTAATCAACGTTTTGCAGTTACAGTGTGATCACCAAATACTGTAGCAGTCCGGCCTTGAAAGCTTGTCAGCGTATGATAGGAACTGCTGACGGACGACCGGTCGGGCACGTACAGGGAGCGGGTGGCCAGTTCGCTACTATAGGCATCGTATCCGACAAAGGGTATCATTAGTGTAAGCAGTAGTTTTACGTGTGTGGCGCAGTTTAAGGTTGGTTGACCATCCCAATTCCGACCCGACCACTGCCAACAGCACCCCCGCCATCCGCTTTATCAATGCACGCCAGTTGGCCTCTCCACCTCCCCGCGTCGCTGCGTCGCGGCCTCGCCGCTTCCCACAATATATTCGCTCCGGGCGTCACGGCCTGGCCGCAAGTCTTCAACGCTTGTACATCCAGAAATGTTACGCCGACGGCTGTCTGTCAAGCCTGTTCGCCGTGGCCTCTGCATTCACCCACTTAACGTGCTTCCCCCGTACCAGTGTCTCGCCCCGTACGGCCAGCTCCAATGGAACCCTCCTGCATCGCGGATCTCAACGTTTAAAATTACACCTACAATCAAAAATATCATCGCTGTGGTGTACTTCGACCTCCATCCCTTCTTTTTAATGAATTCTATTAATTCAGTTTTAATTATTCTTTTCTATTAAGATACCGTTTGCTCAGTTCGTCGTCTCCCTTTTTTAACTATTTCGGCTACTGTAAGACGGCGCCGTGTGAATTCTTGTGCTCGATATTCTCACCGGTGGTTAAATAGGAAACTAAGAACTTTGACAACTGGAGACGAAATAGCTCTAAATCAATGAGGGAGACGGCTTTGACATACAATCCGTGAATAAATGCCATTGGAACTAACTAGAATATTGTTAGCAGCTATAGAAAGGTCAGTATGTTTCTAAGAGCCAATTACATGTATTGAAAAAACAATATATTCTACGCTAAGAGCCTTCTGAATGCCCGTAAATTACTGTAGTAAAACTGGATTTTCCATTGCAAATATTTCTATCGCTGGGTGACTCCTATGCATAAATTTGATTCATTACGGGAGTACTTCCGCACTAACAGAAACAGTTTCTCGGTCTGAAAGAAACTGTATTATTGCCTAGGTAAATGTTACTTTTGTCGGAGCAAATAGGTCCTCTAATACTTCAAAATACGCTATGAGCCTTCCGCATCGGCCCCCGTTACTACTACAGCGGTGGGGACAAGTACTACCCGAAAATTGGATGGGCCATGTAATATACAAAATAAAGCTGGGCCGTCCAGTATACGCAGTAAGGCTGTGTCGTGTAGTGTACTCAACCGGGCTGGGCCGTCGGGTATTCTCACACAGGGCGGGTCATCTGTTCCTTGCCCTTTTGCACGGTTGTCCCCTCTGCGCGGCGTAGGAAAGGCGCCTCGCCGTAAGGCTGCGACTTCAATTTCTGAAAGGTCGCGCCGTGCCACGGGTAGAAGTCCTCAAACACCACGAAGGTTCAGGTACTAAAATTTATGCAAAATTAGTTGTAATTCAGCTACTAGATTTTACGATCTTCTATCTTCCCGCATGCATGACATACAGGTGGAAACGCTAGGGACTCTGTGGAACGTGGGCCCTGTGAAAGGCAGTTTCCGTCTCACCGTCAGCTGCTGATTCACCAGATAAGCGCTGCTCACACGCGTGTAGTGCGTCGTGGAACTCGAAAGAATCCGGCCCGAAAGAATCAGTAGGATAAGTTCCATTAAATTTGACTACATTTTTGATTTACACTCACAATCGCACAAACAAACACTCAAACGCAAACTAAATTAAATGAATATCGGAAAGAGAGATAGGACTTACTGTGGCAAAGAATCCCTTTTTGAATAAATGTGGCAGACAGTAACACGAAACAAATTATTTCCTGAGATACATGCATAGTCGACAGATTGCAAGGTAAATACTTTTCCTACGGAAAAGACGCACAATAGAGGAATGAAAAATCCCCTTTAAGACAGCTACCATTGCCTACGAGATGTTCTGTATGGTTTTTTGCATGCCAGCCTCAACTCAGTATATTTACCCCATCATACACCCTTTATCACTCGTTTCGCCATTTTCGGATGATCTGAACCAGTGGCCTATGTGCATCAAAAAACCACCTACACAGCTTCCAGAATTGATATGTCGAAGAAATGTAATAAAAATTAAAGAAGCGGGCCCCTTCGTAGCTCTTACATTGGTTGATTTGACTGGTTGAAATTGATAATTAATAAAAAATGGAATAAGCCCGCAATGGCACGCACATATTACACAGTACCATCTTTGATGGTACTATACTGGGCTCTGAAGTGCTAATACGTGTCCCTCACTCTACCCTGATCCTTCTCCAGTGGAAATCTTACTGCCTAGGCCTTCTATCATGCCTTATATATAGAATAGAAACTTCAGAAATCATCCCCAAATCACATCACAACACTACTCCCAGCAAGCCCTCACGTTTCAACCATTTTCCGGTGCACCTGTCTGGCCCATGTACAATGTCTAACACGACCCCGTCATCCCGTCTGTGGAAGAAGACGAAGTCTCCCCCAATCTGCGAAATGTTGCCCTGTCCAGGGTCCCTGTCTCAGCAATGGAGGTAGACAACCTTCGCAGGGACCTCACTGACGCGAATCGCCGAATTGCAGTTATGCTGAAATCTACCAGGGAGGCGCAAGGGCTTCAAAAAGTGGCAGAAACAGCCCTCGCAGATGTCCAGCAGCGTTTCCAGAGAAATACCGGACCAATCCTGGTCCAAAATGTCTACTTCCCGAATTCTGAGAAATTATTTTCAGTTAGTATAACCTCTTCCCCAGAATTCTATTGTGAAGATTGGTACATTAAATTCAAATAAATCTAGCTTTCGCGATCCAGTTATAGTCATAACGAGCCAATTAGAATTTTTAAATAACTATTTATAGTTAGTATAGCCTCTGCTCAAGAAATCTAGAGTAGTGATCGTTACATTCAGTTAAATTAAAACTATATTTCTAGATTCAATCTAAATCATAACGAGCACTATTCTGAAGGCTCTATCTCTGTTCAGTAGTGGTCTAGTTCGTTAAAATAGGTGCAGTACTGCACAGAATAAGTCAATTTTCTACTGCCGTGTAAACTGAGGCAAGTACAGTAGTTTGTTGGCGGAGATAGGCCTATCATTACTACCAGTATTATGTTTGCGGAGATGCCCAGCGTAGCTGTGGATGGGTTCGCCCCCCATGTATACGTGGTCGTGAGGCACGGGATGCTGTCGCTGTGGATTTTTGTACCCGATTAGATCCAAACTTACCGAAATATTATACGTAACACTCACCCCGAAAATACATTTCTTAGCATCTTGGAACGCAAACATTTTCATTTTATTTTTTATAATATTTAAATCACGTCTGGAGTGCAACTTGGCTTAAAGGGAACATTTGATCGCCACAGAGGTGCAGTAAAATAGGCAAACGATACCATGCCCCGTCCCGTGCACTTTCGTATACATAATACCTTAGAATAATGTACACGGGTTCTGCAATTCTCAAACATCTATGGGCCACGAGCCATGTCACGTACATTGATGGCAGTCAATCCCAATCTTCCACATCACATCCCCCTGTCTGGTCCTCTATATCAGATTATTTACAGTCTGACTCTGACTGAATCCGACCCGAGAGGCCACTGGACTACTTTCCTGACTTCTGCCTTTCATATTTCCCAGTTATGTTTCCCAATTACTTTCCCCAAATATCCACTATTCGAATGTTGATTACAGGAGAAAAATGTTAGTTCATTGTTGTGTGAAATTTATCCGAGACCGCTCTCTGACAGTAATTGAGTTTAAGATTATTTTCGCAGGTTAACAGCTTTTCTTGTGGATTGAACCATTTGGGACTTGTTTGAACTATACGACTTTGAAAAAGAAAAAATGTTGAATTAGTTTAGTATTGAGTAGGATGGATAGATACCAAAACTTTAAGCTAGGCTAACCAGCTGCCGTAAACAATCAGCAGATCGGTGATATGAGATCGGCCGGCAACATTCGATGCGGGAAAAAACGTGCGGTGCGCTCGTGGAAATATTACTACCATATTTACGACAGGTCATGAGAGTCTCATGATGAGATATGCATGAGTAGAAGAGAGAGCGAACTGGTTTTATTTTCGGATGATTTTCATTCGGGACGTGTCCCGACGCTGGTATGAGTTGGTTTCGTCTATTGGCTCTGTTAATAAGGGAATTAGTAAAAAAGGGGCGGCTAGGTGCATTTTCTACGGACTTTCTAAATTCTTAGAACCCCTCTTGGAGAAGCTAACCTGTAGATTTATGGACTCATTGGAGGAAACATTTGATCACCATAAAAGTTCTCCTGCTGCATCTGTGGCCAGAAACATTTTCTCACGACCGAAGTTGAAGACATCAAATGCAGTTAAATGGGCTCAATATTGTAATAGTATGATACAATCGTTTCACTGGAATGGTACGTACATGATTACTGAATGGTTGGATTTAATCGGATATGAGTACAAACAATACTTTCTTTTGCTGAAATCTCGGCTGTTAACAGACGGGCAGGGAAGTCGTCCGGCACGAATTGTTCACTAGAGAAAGTTGTGTTTTCTTATTCTGGGTATGATCCGTAGTGTGGTTGGCGCCGTGGAGTAATATTAGCCGTCCTTTAACTTTGACAGCAATTCCCTAATGGGGAATCGCTGTCAACTCATTTTGAGGTGGATTTTCCCTCCAGTTAGGAACGGTCCTCAGCGTGCAGTAGCGTAGAATAGCTCGCGCTCACATAGATGAATGACGGCAGTAAACCTGTAAATCTCGAGTTGCCTTCTACTGCACGTGTAAATTCCCCTAATGAAGGCATATTTCCAGACAAATCGTAATTCTGGAGAACGGGACATCGCCCTCCTATTCTTAATTTTGTCGCAATATCGTTAATTTCTCCAAAGAAAACGCACCGAAAAATGCAGACTTAGCCAAGGAAACCATGTACACAAATGTACTGTACAGTAGTTGTCCAAAATAAAAACATCTCTTCACAATACGTTATAGTTTAAATGTCGTTGTAAACGGACGGGAAAACTATTTTTGATCCAAAAATGGTGAAGTTGTCCAGCCACGAACCCTTCGGGAAGGGTGCCATTCGAAGGGTACATGGCTATATTGGATCCAATCACCAGCCTCAAGCTCTCTACAATCTCCAAACAATGGATCCCCCATCTCCGACAGAAACCATGCTTAAGCCTCCCTTGAAAGACGGGTAAATACCATTGACGATGGGAGTCACTACCATGTACATTTAGATTTTACTTCAGTTGCTGTAGAGAAATCTCTCCAATATCTCTATATTATTCCAGACTAGACTGCTTATGCAAGATTAGAATTACTTCCAGTACTGTTACAGTACGAACAGAATTTATCTGGCCTTTTCAGAAAATCACACTGATCATTCAGTACTACTTTAACTTCCAGTATTGTTACAGTACAAACGGAATGTATTGGGAATTTTCAGAAAAACCCACTCCTCATGCAGTATTAGATTAACTTCCAGTACTGTTAAAGTACGAACGGACAGTATGGGGCTTCGTGTTAAATGTTCACTGCTCATGCAGTATTAGCGTATGGATATGGAGATTACTATCATTACAATCAATAGATAGTTTGAGAACGGCATTCCATAACAGATTTCGAAAATTCCAGATCAGCCAAATGCAATCCAATGGAGGCCTTGGATATATGAAAATGACAAAACATTCACAAAAAGGAGTTGTGTGTGACACACCACTATGTGAACAGTTGGTAAACCAGCTCACATCACATCTGATCTGTCACACAGAACTGTGCAGAGTCGCTACAAAACCTCCTGGGGTTACCACATCTCCCCAAACCCTCCCCCGATCCGACCCCCGATCCACCCACAACCGCCTGCAGAATGTCCACCCATCCCACCGGATAGCCACCATGACCCCAGAGACCGGCAGCGCCCGGCCGCCTCAGATTCCTCGAACCGTCCAATGCCGCTCAGGCGACTCATCAAGTCAGCCTTTCCGCTCACCATGGGCACCCTGCTCACGGACACCTCTGCCCCCAACGACGCCCGGCCCCCGCATTGGCCTGCGGGGGCCATCTTCTCCCTCGCCCTCCCTCGCCAACCCTGCCACCATTCAGGAAGACTGTGTAGGTTTGGAGGGAGCCGTGGTTGAGAGAGCGGGGCCGGGCCAATCCCGCGTGACAGGCAACTGGGCGGGGCCAGTTAGGCGAAGCGGCGGAAGCACAGTTGCTGGTACCTCATTAACGGGAGATTTCTGTTCTTCGACTGAACTATTCCCTGGAGCAGACAATTCTCAACGTAAAAAGGCGCGGTGTTGGAGTTGCATAAGAAGAAAGTTTCAAGGAGGGACTCGCGTACCCGTTTATTCTTAGGCTCACTCCGATAAGCGGAGGGATATTAATACGCCGCCTTAGATAATTAACCCCTTGAAATAATCACTACATAATAAAACCACAATAGCCTCAGTCAGCAAATCAGCGGGCTATCTAGAAGCCCGCTTAGGGTTATTGGATGGCCCGAGATTCGTCGGCCCCCATGCCGGGGGGCCGCACTATTATCTTGTTAGAAATAACCAAATTTTACAGCACCCATAGGGGTGGCGGTTGTAGGCCCCTTATCTTTCCCATTTAGTGGGTACGATGATAATAGGTTATCCGGTACTATCTTATGAGAGTCGGTGGTTGATAGCCCCTCATCGTCGGCCAATAACATCAATCCACCAAGACACGCCCGCAATGGGGTATTCTTTGTACTGTACCCTGTCTACCGACCCGTCTCAAGGGCTGACAGGGCTTGCAGTAGCAGAGGCAACCAATACACCCCTCCCGTTACAACAAGGGGTGCGTTCCTGCAGTTATAGTTTCCCTTCGGTTACCAACCGCTGCAATCCCTTCTCATGCCTTTTCGAAAAATAATTGTTTTCTAGCCCCAACAACCATCCTATTACCCCCTATCTGGCGGATGATTACATTACAGTTTGACGGATTAAATGCCCGTTGGCTTTCTGGTCCCGAAGGCCGAGAGATGTAATACGGCCAAGCCATCTTGATCCTGTCTATCTGCCCTAATTCATTGGAATTACGCGTATGGACGGGTGGTCATGACCCTTCCTGTGAGGGGTCGTCAAAATAAGCGGAGTACCATTCTTACAGGGTACTACACCCACGTTGCACTCGCTTTTTCCCGTTCCCTTTTTGTCACCCCGCCCATTGCGGACCCAGCGCCCACCAGCCCTCACCCCACTCCGTCCGCCCAGCCGTGTGCTACTCTGGCCCGATATAAAACCCCGCTTCCACGCCGCACTTCCCTCACTTATCCATCCACTCATCCCCCACTTCCACGTATTCCACATACGACTAACATTGTTTTGTTTCCCGATCTCGAATGGGCCCCATATTGGTGGGGTCCACATGCGCGGGAATCCAACTACTGTAGCAGAACGCACTGATATCGTAAACATACTGTAAAGTTTCAGCCGCCCAACTCACATTTTGGAGGCCAGTTAAAATTGCGTAACCCATACATTGGAGTTGGCAGAGTGGTGCGTACAGAACAGTCAATTATATTTCATTTTTCTAATTATACAGTCACTTCTTTTAAATAATTTGACACTCGAACAGGCTTGCTTACATCAGTGCAGTTTTTCCACCAGTTTGCGCAATGCATGCACTAGGGGGGTTGCCCATGGAAAATTTCGGATATCTGCAAGCCTTATGCTCTCAGCACATACTTAATTTGAACACTAGAACATATGTAGTGTAACTATTGCAGCGTTGCCATACCTACAATCCGCTGTGAGCGCATTGTACCCTTCAGAAGGACGCCCAGCAGTGGCGTTATAGGGACATCCCACGTGGACGCAAGGCTGCAGTGCAGCATGTTCACCTCCACTGGTACCCCAGCACCAGTCAGAAGACTCAGTGTAAATTAATAGATTAGTATATATTAAATATGCTATTAGGATATCAGGCATGCGGTACCACAGTGGTCGCTGACAGTAGATAGTTGCAGCAAACCAGTGGATGGCAGCCCGCTCTGTTCCCAATGTGGCAGCAGTCTGCATTTTGGGCGGAAGGGTGACACAAGACACCGACTACACCAAGCAGTCATCCTTTGCCGGCTGGATAAATTCGGACATGCCGTTTGCGGCCGCCTATCATCTGGAAAAGTCATGTCTCCGCTATGAGGCAGAGCTGCGCTACCCGAAATTCAACCGTACTGGTATCTCAGCACCAATACGAAGACCCAGTGTAAAATTTGAAGTACATTAGGATATGAACCTCGGGGTACACACTGTAGTAACATGATTTGGTACGTTTTGGTGGCCAAACCTTATTGGCCGGCGCTCTCGAATTTAGCCCCAAGAAATTCGGAAATTCCAAAATCCAAAAATTCCTTTCCCCTCACTGTAGCGGGGGGCACGAGGGGAGGCCAAATTAGAACACGTGTACCGCACCACATTATCAGTGGCGCGCCCATTGACACTGTACACTCCCTCGACCTATACACTACCCTCTCAATTGTACATCCTTTCGAGTGTCACCCTCCGTGACAGTCACACGGCCAAAAAGAGGAGTTTCAAGATATTTGTCCTGAGCACTACAGTCGATATGCTCCTCGCTATTAGACGAGCAGAAGGGGCTTTACTGATAATCTTATTTTAGCATTATAATTACGTAGCAGGGACGAGCTACGATTCTTCTATATGGGCACCCAGACTACCGGATTGGACCCGTAGTTAAAAGGGGGCCCCG
>JAUBNZ010000738.1:0-14811 GCA_032355485.1 Bonnemaisonia californica
GGACCCCTTCGCCACGACCGTTGCCGGCCGTGGTCGAGTGGGGTCCACCTCGAGCACCCTGACTCACCCTCGCGGGCCAGCCAGAGTGGCGAGAAGCAGCCTCAGTACTTCTCAGCCCGGAAGCGACCGGAAATATTTGCTCTTCCGCCTCACCACTACCGGATACTAGGGACGCAGTATCCAGAGGGTGGCAAGGCGCTTTCTGTACATACTACACTCTTCAAGCTGACCCCGCGGCTCGAAAAATGTGGCGTAAACTCGAGGAACTGTACCAACGGGAGAACACGTAGACGAAACTCAACCTTCGGGCCCGACTGCATCGTATGCAATACCATGATGAGAAGAACATAGACGAATACCTACAAGAAATGAAGAAACTGTTCCAACATGTCGCTAGAGTGAACGACCCCGTGAAGAACGACGACAAGATTGGATTCCTCCTTCCCTCTCTCCATGAATCGTTTCAAGGTCTGGCTCTAATAGCTGATGCCACTAATATGGACTATGAAGCTATTTGTGCCGTCATCGAGTCCGATATAGACCGTAGAGATAGCAAGAAAAGAGTCCAAAAAGGGAAGGCCGGCACAAAGGCTGCCGTGACTCCCGGTACCCGCAGAGCTCCACGTCCCACTCTTCGCCCTGCAGAAGACAGATCCGAAAAGAACCAACCCCCCTCTTAGGGATGCCGTCACACAGGTCATTTTCTTCGTTACTAGAGAAATACATAAGACAAGTGGGCAGTATTTCATGGTCGAGGTAGAGGCTGTAGTCGCGGCAGAGGCCGCAAAAGCCCCACCCATGGACACAGGTACCCTGCTGAATACCCTCACAAGACTCGCAATGATCAGCAGTCTAGGCGCCAGCACCAGAGCAGAGCTCGATGGCAGCTTAACCAACCCTCCTAGTCGGATCCTGAGCCATACTATTTCTTTGCTCAGCAACCAAGGCAACTCCCCGGACTGCCCCGAGGGTTCATGGCCAGGTATACCAGTAAACAAATTATAGCACCTCAGCCGAAGAATTCCACAACATGGCTCGACTGTGGCGCCAAGGAATATTTCTTTTGGGACAGGAATGTATTCAAGACCTACACGCCGACCGTGCGGGCCTCAGTCGACTTATGCGCTGGAGAGTCAAAGTCCTTCGCCAATGGCACTGTAATGTTGCCCCTGGGATCCAAAGTAGCAGAGGTGGATGAACTGCATGTTCCCCACTTCATGGGAACTGAGTTTCACTTTCAAAGCTAAGAAGAATAATCAAGACCGAGTCCCCGTTCCAGAACTATTCGACTGAGCAGAGATTTGGAGAAAAGACGGAAATGCCTTGCTCCACAAGTCTAGGCTTAAGAACGGGCTATATCCGCTCCCAAGCCCGCTTCAAAATGGTATTGTTGACTCTCCGGAATCTGGAATTCCATGAGCCAAGCAAGCATCCACAAGCGTGATTGCCAAGTTCGTACATGAAGTAATTGGACGTGTGCACAAGGACCGCGTACGAAACGCTATTAAATCCGTAGATGGAATTGGAGATTTCAACCCAAAGGACTTTGATGAGCCGCAATGAACCCCATGCATCACAGCAGCAACACAGAGGGAACTAGTCCAAGCTACTGGAATGATTATCCCTTCACCACTGCAACTAACCCACACCGATATCGCTGGACCTATCAATGTGCCCTCGTTAGGTGGCGCTAAATATATCGCGATCTACCTTGATGACAACTCAAGAATGTTAGCAGTGCACTTCCTAGTAAAGCCATCAGACTTCCTTCATTCTTTTCGCTGGTACAAGGCGCTCGCAGAGAACGAACAAGGCCGCAACCTTCTTCGCTTAAGGATACATCGTGCAGGAGAAAACACGAGCCTTGCGTTCAAATACTTCGCAGTAGAGGCAAGTATCAAGCTGGAATATAGTCCTGCTTGCCCTAGTGAGTACAACGGAGCCGCCGAGCCACTCGTACAGGATCTCTGGAAAACTGCACGCACCCTGTTATTCTCAACTAGCCTCCCGAAAGAGCTATGGACAGAATAAAGCTCCGATGAAAACTTCTTGAGAAATCATTTCCCGAGCAGCACCATAGACCAAGAAGTACCGTACCGCATTTGGTACAAAACCAAGCCTAACCTATCATCTCTGCTGAGATTTTGCCAGCCTGGATAGGCTGTACAATTCTACTCGGACACAATCGCAAACAACAAGTTCCTACCTCGTTCCTTTTTCAGACACTTTTGCGCTCTTGGATCGTGACACATGGAAGCTCGTCAAGCGCACACACCCGACATGATTCCCATACCGCACATCTGGCAATTCAAAATCAAGGAGTCTCCAGGATCTGATGTTCCGATCCTCTACAAAGCCAGATGGTGTCTGCAAAGAGATCGTCAAGAACCCTATCAGGATTACGACCCGAACAACCAGAAAGCACCCGTCTGTCGACATGAATCGTTGTGAGTCATTATCGCAAAAGCAGCCGCGAAAGACCTACGTTTAGAAAGTTTGGACATATGGAACGCTACTCTTTAGGAGATATCGATATTCCCGTGGTTATGCATCTGCCTACCGACTCATCCGGCCATGAGGAGCGGCCCGGGATGGCTTGCTTGCTCAAGATATCTATATATGGTTTGAAGCAAACAGTCGAACTATGGGGAACCCTACTACACACCACAATCATTTCATGGGGTTATCTTCAGTCGACGAAAGACGCCCGAGTCTACTTTTGCAGTCAGACGGAGGGCTACATCATTTTTTCGTAATAGTTGTTGACGGTATCGCCATTGTGTGCAACAATCACAGCCTGCTACACTCGTTTCTAGATTCCATGAGGAATATATTCAATTTCGAAGTACTGGGCTAGCTACGCACGTTCATTTGATGAAAAATTAATCGCAACCCGAAAGGCATCTTCGTTAAGCAAGCCGCTTGCATCGAAAAACTGATGCAGTCTCATAATCTGGCACACGTGAAGCCTGTGCACACGGCTATCCTGACAAAATCTGATCTTACTTTGCAACATGAAGGCGGACTACTACTGGCTGCGCTCGATCATCGTAGGTATCGCTCTATCGTGGGTGGTGTATTGTATATCGCCGTTCGCACTCGACTGGACTTGTAATTCGCTGCTTCTATGTTAGCAAGACAATTTCACGCTCCTACGTCACGGCATCACGTTCTCGCTAAGAGGGCGGTTAGATATCTAGATGGGACCAATTATTTGTCCCTGTTCTACCCGGCGAAGACGCATTCCTTGATGCGCTCTTCCCCCTCGCAGGTTATTATGATTCAGACTGGGGTGGTTGCTTGAACACTCGCCGGAGCACGAGTTCAGTCCTCGCTACGGCCATCAAGACTCCCGTGTACTGCACTTCCAAGAGACAGTCGAATTTTCTCATTATCCAGCACCGAAGCCGAATATATAGCACTCTCTTTCGCTGCAAAGCTGATAGTTTGGCTACGAAGACCGTTTCAATAATTCTTGATGCTCGCGCCATGCCTACAAGAGGCAAGCATTCCACCGACAGTCGTGTACACGGACAACACAGCCGCTTTTTCGATTTCCAACAATCTTCAGGTTTCAGAAGGAAATAATCACATAACTTGAAGGCGCATTACATCTGCGAGGTAATGCATAGAGGGATCTGCTCGCTACATCACTTTAGCTCGGAGCATCAAACAACAGGTATGTTGACCAAAGTTGTTAGGAGAAACGATCGCGAAACACATGATGGAACTAATAAACATCGTTATATACGATAAACACCGTCAGAAATCAGGGACGGCACGCGAGAGAAATAAGTTCAAGTAAGTTGCTACGATTTCTGTAACTGCGAGTCTCTAATCTTGTCTTACACTCTTAGGGCATTGATTTCCATGTTTATATGTAATAAACAAGTGAACGGGAATTTCTGGACGCGCGTTGATGATGACGAAGCTGCTGGAGGAGATAGTTGCGAACCTTTTTTCCTGCTGCACCGCTTTTGTCCTTAAGAAGAAAGATTTTACTGGGGACAGAGGTTTTCACCGCTGGATCTGCAACAGCGAGACATCTGTACACAGATTCTATTTAATCGGCAAGGGATGCGTTCTCGTAAGTTACGAACTCTGCTTGAAAAATTCCGTATTGGTGCCGTAGCGCAAGGGAAAGCCGCAAGTTTGTATCTGTAAAACTTGCGAAGAAGGCGCTTCGAACTCCAACAATCGATCAATTGAAGAGCAAGAGCCGTGCAGTGTGTTGTCCCCTGTACGAAGAAGACGCACTGGAAACCATCGAATTTCTTTGGATACTGACAATCCAAGATAAATTGCAGCCGAGAATATTGATGTAGACCCAGCGCCTACAGGAAGGCTCAGGCCTAACAACGAGGGAGACGCGCTAGAAGCGCAGGCCATGTTGACGACAATGAGAAATAAATCCCGGGGTGATGAAGCCTAAGTGGGTGGATACGGGTAAGAGTTCAAGAAATGAGCCCCCGTTTTTTCTCCTTCCTTGATATGAACGTGAAGACGTTGCGCAAGGGCGCGTCGGACACAGGAATCCGCCGGACGCAATATTACCGTGGCTTTGGGCGAGATAATTTATCGCAATGTAATTCCACATGCACGAAGACGGCAAAAAAAGTGCGCCCGCCACCGGATGATTGTCCATCAATGTCAAAATGGACGATTGCTGAAGAAGACAAATGCAGAAATTCAACGATCGATGGGCACAGCGAGATAATGAAATTACAGGCGGTGAATGCGTAGAGTATCGAAGCTCTGACGTAGAAGCAATGAGCAATAAGACTCCACAATGAGAAACACCGGACCACTCGTGTGCGCGAATGCATTATAGAAATATTCATGCCACAAGTACCAAGAAAGTGACTATTACAACGCCAGGAGGGCGTGAGCACGCAAGAGAGGAGCAAATGGGATGTAATTATACATAAATAATTTAGGAGACCGTGAATATTCCTATCTGATCGCAAGAACGAGAAGCCGAAGCGTTTTGTATGATCTCCACTGCCGCTAACAGGAATATCTGCAAAACTGTTGAGTTACATTGCCAATTCTTGCAATGATATTGTTCTTTTGTTATGAAAATAAGGCAGGAAGTCTCTGCTTTGCAACGCAGAAGTGGGAAACCAAATCCGACATTGCCCCTCGAAGATACGCCGATGTGTACAAAAGGTACGGGAAGTCCATCCACAGCCTCCGAACAGGAATATCTTCTTCCTGAGGGACTTTGTTGGATACACCGCTGTGTGTACGCACTGCAGCATTCAACCACAGCGCGCACTGCACGAACGGGCTCCATTGGGCAAGTGCAATAGCTTCACTTTCGTATGGAATGGCCGCCACTACATTACTGTACCATCGTGGGCACTGCTGTTGACCCCGAAGATGACCTGCCAGAGGACCGAGGCCAGGGTACATAACATGATAACGCCGATGGTGCAAAATGAATCGCATACAGAGCTAGAGATAAAAAGGGGACTGAGAGTCCGAGCAACCGAGGGCATAGTACGGAGGAGGACACACCCCGATCCCAGATTAGAATAAAAGTCCCAAAGCTGACTTATTGCCTAGAGCGTGCACACTTATCATCTGCTGCGACGGCGAATTATCATAATCAACATCTTTCTTACAAGAAATTGGTGATATGGCAATAAAACTATTGCCAGAGCACAGATGTAGAAATAAGGTGTCACTACCAGATGCAGGTGCAGTATGATGTCTCCGTCTGCAAACTCACAGTGCTGCATGCTGCATGGGAATTACCCATTGGGCACACGGTCAGGGGGCCCACTGGATTAAAAATTGAAGTGCACTTCTCAGAGGGTGCCTAGGCATGGTCGAAAGATCGCATTTGGCAACGACAGGGGTGAAATAGGGCTATTTGATTGCCGGAACGCTCAATCGAATACAATAACTATTTGTAAAGTAATACTCCATTTCCGGATTATGCTGTATGAGAAGACACGGAGAAACTTTAACGTCTCTTGATGGCGGTGTATGACGCCGCGATATGGAGTTCAGTGACAAGGTGACGGAGTATGTGTAGCTAGGATAGTGTGGTTCGTCGCAGAGGAAACATGTCTGTGTAGCTTTGGGATTATGAAAAAGTGCATCCTGGGCCAGTGTTATGGAGGAACGTCGATGAAACTGTCGGTAGACAGATCTATGCGATCTATGGGGGTAATTGTAAGACGAAAATAACACCACTCCGTGTGCAGGCACGGAGTAAGGGCGACTCAACAAGATCCTCAGAGCTGCTTTGTTGACGAAACTAATTTCCAGAAACAAACAAAGAGTAGTTCACGTTGGTATTGTTAATAGATACCGTAGCCCGTTTCTTCCTACGCACTTCTGAAGGAGCCATGTTAAGTAGATCTCCTGTCGATGGCATCAGGAGTCAAAAGGCAGCGCTTCCAATTTGACTGCTGTCTAATTGTAAATGCCCTTTCGCCAACGATTGTAAGTGTGTGAATTTGACCAGTACATTGTCAGTACAAATGAAAATATGTCACGTACATGGAGGATAAATGCACACAAATTTAAGTGCATGCTGGGGCGAATCCAGGACATTCGCGGTTTTTCTTTTTTTGCGAAAAGCGATTAGCCCACACGCTATCAGCTACTTAAAGAGATGGATCGCCATCATCACGACGTGGTCGGCGGAGGACCCATTGATCAACCACCATGCCAGACTTTCCTTCTAGGACAATTGCTCCCAATGCGGATGACTGGTTCGCCCTTTTAAATGCGTCAGTAGGGTTGTTCTCGAACCGGACGATCTGAACATCTTCAATCTCACATTCCTCTAACCCCTCTCGCACTACCGGGATATTGATCATTAGCCGCTGCTCCACATTAGAACAAGTTTGGGCTATTACGTCAAAAATACTCTTAGAATCTGTCAACATCGTGATTGGAACTCGGCGGTTAATCATCCACCCTAGATCGTTCTTGAGTGTGAGGGCAACGTCAAATCCGTCCCCGAAGGAATATAATTCATCGCGTAGCACTGACCTCACGACCCTTTTAGACTTGTAAATATTGTAAGATATTCATTACAAGCCCTGGAGGAGTCCACGACCAGAACGATGCATCCCAACTGTGATGGAAGATCACTATAGCTAGCGAAAGAGGCGTCGGTGAAGGCCATAAAACGAAGATAATTAACATCGAGCTTCCCCTCTAGCAGTCCACGATCGGGGTCAGCCAGAATGATCTCAACAGCACGATTATGCTTGAAAACGTCTCCAGAATTGAATGAGCCTTGTGTAACCTGCGCGGCCAATGCTGACTATGCACCTAATGCCAGGCCTACTGTGGACCAACCACGCTGCGTTGCTCCTTGCGTCCTGAAATCCTCGAAAGTGGCCGACAACGGAAGCATACTCTGCTGACTTGCATACAAGCTCTGATTGAGTATTACACCATCAGCAGTGGTTGTTAGTCGCACACCTCCAAAGAACATATTTTCCTTCTCTCTTTTGACGGCTTTCGAACTCCGATAACGTTTCATCCGTCTGTGATATAAAATAAACAACCTCTGAAACCAGATTATCGTCTACGTAACTTCCCGTAAACCCAAATAGCTTTCCAAATTCCAGACGATAAAATATCGATATGTCCCTAGCCGTTGGTATCAGTTTTAGATCCTTTCGAAGGTGATTCGACATAGGTCAATTCCAGTAATCACAGGAGTCGGCAAAACCATACAGAGGTGGAACTAGTTCTAGCAGTGTATCGAATCCCAAGTCAAATTCGGGGGATAGCCTGATATATACACCCCTGTGTAGCGTATCTGCAGACTGCAAGTATGCCTGAGAGAAGACATCATGCGACCAAAGCCGAAAACATAGAATGGAGGAAAGAGAGGCTAGCAACCGGATTGATTTATGCCGGACAGTTGTTGAGTTGTGAACCAACAAATTCTTCTCCCTATCCATCTGTCCTTGGACTACATACCTCGCCTTCGGAGTTTCTTCGCTCGTCTCCAAGTGCTTGACATTTACTACGAAGGCCTCCCTTAGTACATTTTCCCCCTGGGAACGTCGGCAGTATTTACGACTTGGAAGGTTCCCCGTTTGATAAGGCCTGGACTTTCTTTCCTTTTCCCCGAGATAAATTCAGCTGGGTCTCCACGTAAATCACAATGGGCAAGTTCTTGAGAGAGTAGGACACGCACCTTCTTGAATGATCAAAAGTCGAGCATGGTGTCATGCAGATGATCAAGAAGTGTTGGGCCAGGAGATAGGCATTCAGGTAGTAGTTTTGTCCTAATGTGCTGTCTTTCCATTCCATCGAGTACAACAAAGACATGCTTCCCACTAACCTGAGGGATGGTGAATGGCCCCACATACTGCTTCCTCTCCTCCCTATATACTTTTAAACGATCTCCCGGCTCCAAATCATATGAGGCCAACGGCAGATTCTGAGAGTATAATGCTCGTTCAATACGCTGTTCTGCGGATGTAGTTGCCGTTTCAATTAGTGCGGACTTAAGTACCTCCTTCATTTCTTCTTGGTTTGGGAGAGTAGTAGAAGTTACCGGTAGTTTGGGTATCGCCCCGAAAACTAACATCCACGGCACCAGACCGTTTGGTCTCATAGTATCGTTCATTGCTTTGATTGAGACCTGAAAGGCTAGGGTCGGTTCAAAACCTGGAGCTTCCTTCATTAATTTCAAGTAAATTCTCCTGAAAGGGGCGACGTATGTTTTGCGTAGGATTATTCGGGATAATGTTGATACTACTACTGGCCCCAAAGGAACGCATAGCTGCCACACGTTCTTGTGCTAGGTCGAGTGTGCTATATAGAGATAAAATTACTCTTCGAACAATGAGACGTCCAGACTCTGGTGTTTGAGGCGTCTCAATTCCCGAGCTGTTAGAAGCACACGGAGGTGAGCATACATCGGATTGTTGGTGATCATCTTCTCCCATGCCAACTCGATGGCAGAGAGGTCATCTCGGATATTCTGCACCAATTACTCCCCTGCAAAGTTGGTGCCCCTACCTTCAGTAGGACACTTGATGGATTGGATACAACCAAGTGGTTTTCATTTAACGTTTCCAACCCTTCTCCAAATAACTTCGAAGGGGGCACCTTGTAAAAAGAAATAGTGAAGAAGATAAGCACGTCATATACTCTGATTTCGGAATGTCGGTAGACAGATATAAGCGATCTATGGGTGTAAGTGTAGGATGAAAATAACACCACTCCGTGTGCAGGCACGGAGTAAGGGCGACTCAACACTCTTTCCAGAGCTGCGTTGTTGACGAAACTAAGTTCCAAAAACAAACAAAGAGTTGTGTACGTTGGTAGTGGTAATAGATGTCGTCGCCCCTTTCTTCCTACGTACTTCTGAAGGAGCCGTGTTAACTAGATCTCCTGCCGATGGCATCAGGAGTCAAAAGGCAGCCCTTCTAATTTGACTGCTGTCTAATTGTAAATGCCCTTTCGCCAACAATTGTAAGTGTGTGCATTTGACCAGTAGATTGTCAGTACAAATAAAAATATGTCACGTACAGTTTGGATAAAGGAACGCATATTCAAATGCATGCTCAGCCAATTCAGCGACAGATACTGGAATGGTGTCCTATTGGGTGCCCATCGGGTGTACAGAGGGTCTGGGTGTTGTGTACGGGTGATCTATGGTTTGGTCACTATATTTTGTCAACTTTACTGTATACTTGTTGCACGAATACCTGGGGGTTGTCGCTCTGTTTCGAGGGCAGTAGCAAATCGAAATTACACATGAAAAGATACGATTGAGTAATGGGAGGAAGTCAATATTAGCCTGCGAAGACTTGCTTAAGGTCAATATTAGTATCTGGACCGGTGGAAAGGTCAAATATAGCAGAAAGGGCCTAAATACAATTCAATATTAGCCCTGAATATATCACTAAATAGCTGCCCTGCCTCTAATATTGACGTCAGACGTGTCCTTGTATGCAAATATATATTGAGATTCCCACTCGATTAATTGTAAACGCTTCGCAGTGAAAGAAAATGTTTATGTGGTTGATTTATTTTTCAAAGAGTGTCTGATGTTCTGATGTAGGCTAGAGCTACTCTGCTTTGATCTAATCGACCTTGACCACCTTTTATTCTTCAAGCATCGAACTTGAGATCTTGTTATCCTGTTTTTGGCAGGGCTGAAACCAATACACTACGGTGGGCGTTTAGAGTCATCCCAGGGCGGCCTGTCCAAGAAACATTTTCAACAACTGACAAGTCGCTCGTCACGATCAGTGCACAGCCCTCCAATGGACGATGGAGCTATCCAATCAACTACTTTTACTGCAAAACATCTATGAAAATCAGCAGTATGAACATTTCTGTATGACCCCCCGGAAGCTCGATTTGGTGGTACAGTACTCCTAGGGCACTGGAACGAGGCAGCGTGAAAAAGGTGTAATCTGTAGAGCCGGAAGGATCACAGTCGATGCGCAGGAAGTGGAGATAGGGTACCATTCCATGGACGGCCCCGCTGTAAGAATGTTGTGGTTTATTCTGCTGCTTCTTTTTCTTCTCGCTCCAGGGCCGTTTCAAAATAGAGCAAAAGTTGGGGAAATAAGCACGTAAAAAATAAACTAACCCGGGTTGCACCAGCCTTTCCTAACGGAGGGAATATCGAAGGAACGCTGCACTGAACTGTGCGCACATTTTAGATCATAACCGTACAATAGTTCACAGACGGCTGTCATCTTGCACCAATCAGACACAATCTATCGCATACCAACAGTGACTAAAACATCTAATCGAGATGTCATTGCACGCGAAACGGTAAACATCTAATCTCTTTCTGAAGTTACGCAAAAAATCCCGACAAAAGTTGCGCAAAAAGTTGCGCAAAAGGCGCCGTGATCACCAAGCATACTTTAAAAACGTTTATAGTAATCCACCTATCACAGCGCCGTGCACTACTTCCTCTACCATATTTGCGCAACTTTCTCTCTTGACAGGAACGGCCTTCATTGTACACCTACATCGTCGTTGAAGTACCCTTCGGATACCTTGGTATTCTTTCTTACAGTGCCAAGTAACCCCGGAGATACAGATTCACCATGAAACAAATCTTAGGGCAACGTATGCATACTTGTATGAATTGATCACTACGCATGTCAATACAGCACCTATACTTAAAACGCCCCCCTCCGATGCGAGACGTTACGATTGGGCATGGTGCAGTCGCAGTCCCGGAACGCAGATTCCTTGCTCTCTTACCCTCGATCTTGTCTCTTTGTTAAAGGATGTCATCGGCTGAGATGCAAACCGCGAGCTAGGCACGGAATGTAGGGGTCTCCTCTAATAACGGCTCCCTGACCACAATTTAAGGGGTCAGTGAAAGCACGAAATGGTGGAGTACGACAGAAGCGGCGAAAGCTTCGGTGGGGGGTTCAGTGACAGCCCCAAATGGAGGAATACGAGAGCAGCGGCAAAATCTTCGGCTCCTGTGCAAAAATTAATTTGGCACCTGTTCAAACCAAATAAATTCAAAAATTGAGAAATTCATATCTTTCCCCTACACCTGCACGCTATTACACCTGCACTCTCTCAAAGCAAATTTCATTTCGAATGTATTCTCATCTGCCTCACCTGTACATAACCTCATACGTATTTTTTCGAATGAGTTCACCTGCTTCTGTTTCTTTTGTTGAATAAGTCCACAACTTCGTCAATCACGTCGTCTGATTCTTCCTGTTAGAGACTTCACCTTCTTTTTCTTTACTTTTCAGTGAAGTTCACAAGTATTCTCAGTCACGGCACCTGCTTCTCATTAAAATACTTCATTTTATTTCTCAGAGACCGTTAAGGTTCATCATCGCCAGCACCGTAGTCAAAGTAACCAGGGGAACAATCTTGGTTAGGATATCAACTGGTTGAATATATATCCGTACTCACGTGATGGACCTGAATGTCACCAGCACAAATCAAGTCCCAAACATGATGTACTTTGAGTTCTATGGGTTTCGTCCTTTCTGAAACTGCTTCTTTGGTTTCCAGCGACTTCGAAACTGTAGTGTCAATAGATATAAATATGGCCTCAAACTTGATGCTGCCAGACCATTGTTCCTGATGGAATACTTCCAAAAACAAATTCCGAATCCATGAAAATTCCTTGGCTACTGCGGAAAATGCGACATACTACGCTTCAACAGATGGGAGTGCAATGACTGTTTGGTGTTTGCAGCGCCAGTACATGAGTGTGTACTTGATGCTGACAATATAACTAGAAGTTGAGCGTCTTGTTTCTAGATCACCACCCCCATCAGAATCAACGGCAACACCAATCGTCTCCAGAGAATCCATACCACTCGATGGGTATAACAAGTAAAATTATAGGGTTCCTGCAACATATCGGAGTACGCGCTTCACTATCTTCAGATCCCTTGTTGTTTGAGTGCGCAAATGACGAGTGAGTGCGCGTTTTTAGGTGTTAACAAAGTGTTTCAATCCTGTAGACCATATCGGTCCAAGAGCTTCTTCCCATATTGAGCCTGCAAAACCTTGATTTCGGCTGGAGACCGTTTGATTGTCCACCCAATAAAATATTTTCAGTTCACCCTTACGTTTGACCGAAACTGGGGCACGGGGTTTAGACTTCAAATGCTACAGGGGCCTTCTTTGAATTACTAGAAGATGCCATGTCATCCACAACTATTGAAATGGTCACGAAATTACTTCTGATCTTCAGAGAGTAGACGCCAGAGTCAAATATGGAGACCTTGAGTTTCCACGATATTAAATCTTCGTGTAGAAATGAACCTTATAGAGGACCAGCTTACTTGGATCCATACAGTGTCTTGCCAGAAAGGAACACAAATCCAGGTTCAACCATTCTTCGAGTAGACATTTGTTGGCTGTTATATCAAGACTGGAACTTCTAGATTTCGGTATAGATATGCGTTTGACACATCACCCCCTTCGAGGAGTAGTTTCTCACTCGTAGATAATGATATGATGAGTCTCAGGCTCTCATGAGATGCAACATGAGCATAGAGTCTATCTGGAACAGATTCTGGGAATGCTTTCTGAAGGTCACCCCGGAGAACATATCTTGCTTTGCAATGGAAATCTTTGCCTTCGTCATCAATTGGCTTGAACTTGAATACCCACTTGAGTGAGACTGGGTTCATGTCTGGAATCCTCTTTACCTATGTCCATGTTCTTCGGAAAATCCAAGGCTTCGAACTCTCTTTCTATAGCACTAGCCCACACAGCAATTTTTGCAGGCGTCTGCAAAATGTCTGGGCAGGGACTATTCTTGGGATTTGCATTTCTTGCCCATCACAGGAGGATATTACTGATACTAAAGCTCATCTTGGACATGAATTGAAGCATTACAACGAATTGTATATTCTTCCGCACATCCATCAGAGGTCTTCAATTCTGCTTCGATGTCATGTTGACGAGAAAAACCGTCAATAAGACTGGATATAGATGGAAGCTTCTCAGATGAAAGAGGATGAAAATATGTCCTTCAAGGAAATCTAATCGTCGGTGATAGTGGTACATATACACTTATCAGACAGTGGTCTCTCTCAACTATAAGGAATCCCGAGAGTTCTGACAGCGGCAGCATGTTCTTCCTGGCGGCAGTCTGTGGACGATAAATGAATTTGTAACGCGATTCACCGAACAAAAGCAGCGATTTGAAGTCAGTGCTTCTTAGAAGATCCCATTTTAGAATAGGTATTTCACCAGTGATACGGCTTGCTGGAAACCTGTTTCGAAGCCAGTTGGCATGGGAAATTGCCTGACCCCAAAAATCAAAAGATTGATCTGTAGATATTTTTAAAACACGGCTGCGTATCTAATGTTCCTGCACCAATCGTTCAGCGAGCCAGGGGGACAAAATATTCGCTAGGGAATTCGTGACCGGTACGCCAACAGTGGGCTGCGCTCATTGGCTGCATCCCACTATTTGGTATCTCGGAATGCATGGAAACATGGTTGACGCGAGCGAACACACTTGGCAACCAGCGAGAACAAGTGGCATCCAGGGAGCATACATGTCAACCCAGCGAGCGTACACTGCGCGGGATACTAGCGCGGCTACCGTACAGTATGATAGCTATGCTGACACGCAACGATGTCCGGGGGCGGAGCCCATGATTCAATCACTCGTGGCCCCCTAACTAAGATCGCGGTCTGTCCGTCAGTCTGCGTGCTCAACCAATCACGTGCCCGAAAACCGGACCCTGGTCCAAGATGTCCTCGGGTGGAGCCCATGATTCGGCCACTCGTCGCCCCTTTCCTAAGATGCGGATTTGTCCGTCATTTTCCGTGATCCACCAATCACGTGCACAGAAAATGGACCCTGGTCCACATTTTAAGTTCCCAAAACAGGGCCTCCACCCGTTTTGGTGCCGCGCAAAGATGTCGGAGGGCGGAGCCCATGATTCAACCACTCGTCGCCCATACACTAAAATCGTGGTCTCTCTGTTTGTCAGTCATTTTCTCCCTCTTCCCCCTCCCGTTGGCCGACAGCCGGACCGGAGGCGGACCGCTCGTCTCAGCTCGCAGCAACGGCCGCCACATGTCCTTCCGGTGGAACTGGTGGCTCGCCCGCGAGGGAGAGTCAGGGTGCTCGAGGTGGATCCTACTCGACTACGGCCGGCAACGGTCGTGGCGAAGGGTCCGTGGAGCGCTACTGCGGATCACCCACCGGCCTGCCTTTCCCTCTGGAGGAAAGGTAGGTCGGGTTGTGGGTCGCGAGGCACGGCCACAGGTGTGTTCGTGCCGGGGGCTAGGGGTGTATAGGACGGACAGAAGCTAACGGCGCACCACGAGTGGTGCGTCGCGCGTATGGCT
>JAUBNZ010000739.1:0-14799 GCA_032355485.1 Bonnemaisonia californica
ATAACCCCCCGTCCAACCTCCCCCCGTGCCATAACGACCCCTTCCGTCTGGATGGCGAGCTGCTCGCATCGTCGCCAGAGCTTGAGCAGCTTGCAACCAAGTCCTCCGATGCACCCATTCTATCGCGCGTCGTTTCTTATAACATTCTTTCATCCTCCCTCGCCGCCCCCTCCCATTTTCCAGCATGCGAGCCATTGAATCTCGCTGCTCCCACCCGCCTCCGCCGCATCCTCACAAAGCTCGAGGGGCCCGTCGCATCCCGCTCCATCATCTGCCTGCAAGAGGTCTCCCTCGCCTGGACCGGCCCCTTGCACCAGTTTTTTGCAGAGCGCGGTTTTCATCTTCTCGTCGCCTCGCACGGCAGCTATTTCAATGGCTACATGGGCGAGGCCCTGGCATTCCCGCTCGATCTCTACGAGCCGCTCGACCTTCGCGTCGAACGCCTCACCGACGCCATGTCCTGGCCGAACGCCCCGCAGCAATCCACTTTCCCCACCGTCATATCCAAGCTCACAGCCCGCCTTCGAAAAGCAGCAGCAGCCCTCTTCGGCCCCGCCCGTCCCTCTCGTACCCGACGTCGCGAGCCCTGGGAGCACGCGCGTGCACGCCATAATCGCTTCATCTTCGCCCGCCTCAGATCTCGCATTAATGGCGCTCGCATTTGCGTCGCTACCTACCATATGCCCTGTATCTATTGGTCCCCGCCCGTTATGCTTATCCACTCTGCCCTCGCCGTCGCTACCTTTCAGCGGCTGTGCGGCGCAGATCCCGGTGTTCTTTCTGGCGACTTCAACATAAAGCCCGGTGATACCTCCTATGAGATGATCCTCTCTGGTGCTATAGATCCATCACATGAACATTACCCCTCCGTGACCCCGGACGGCACGCCGGCAAGTAAGTGGTTCCCCGTCCCGTTAGCACCCATGAAAAGCGCCTATCGCGATGTCCTGGGCAACGAACCAGATTTTACCAACTATGCAAAGGTAAACGGACAGCCCACGTTTATCGAAACTCTCGATTACATCTTCTGCACACCCGAAGTGGACGTCGTGGATGTGATCCGCCTTCCAAAGCGAGATGCCGTGCAGGGACCGTTCCCCGATGCGAGCGAACCGTCAGACCACGTCATGATCGGCGCAACGCTCCGTCTGCCGGCTCCCGTCCGAACAGCGCGCACGCCCGCCGCGCGCGTCCGAAACTAACTTGTGCTACAGTTCGTAGATAGACACAAACAGGGCACGCAAGTCGCATATGACGTCGGATGGCGGCGTGCGGCTCTGCAAATAAAAGTGTGCAAGGTGTGAATAAGTGTCCCGTTTCGCGTCCGGCATTTTATTGATATCGTTGAGGCTACATGCCAATTTCATCCCACTCATTGCAATTGTAGAAAGTACGTAGTCCGAAGGATTGTGCGCCCCGCCCAATTTAATGCAGGATGTTCCACAAGTCTGACAATACAAGCGATGCTGATTGACTGTGCCGGCACAGTGACCCTCATCCCACAAACATCGCCACTGTAGGTGAAATAGTACGAACGCGAAAAGAATGCGGAAAAGTCCTCATTGCTTAGAAAAGTATCCGTGATCTGTCCACTCATCCCAAACAGCGCCTCTAACTACCCTCGCCATCATTGACATT
This sequence comes from Bonnemaisonia californica, assembly GCA_032355485.1. Taxonomy (NCBI): domain Eukaryota; phylum Rhodophyta; class Florideophyceae; order Bonnemaisoniales; family Bonnemaisoniaceae; genus Bonnemaisonia; species Bonnemaisonia californica. Next base: position 1,639 of record JAUBNZ010000739.1, read on the forward strand.
GACATAGTTCCTCAATTGCATCGAACTGCCGCTCAAACGGCTTAAAACAGGAGAGTCTAGATCTCCGTCGCCTTCTTACGTTCCTCTTCGAGCTCATGCTTAATGTGCGGGTACTCAATAGCATACCCGACCAAACCAGTGGCAACCATGACGTGGACAACTGGCGCAAATCGGCCAGTCTTGATGTAGGTCTTGTGGTACCAATCGAAGAACCTCATGAATGAGTTTCGATTCAAAGGCATTCTCTGCTGCAACTGCGCGGCCATATCGGCCACTTTGGTCTCACCGCCGCTCATGATATGCTTTGGATGTAGTAATTCTACACGACTCGTGCAACAAAGATGAGACCTTCGTCAATGTGCACCCCGCTCCGTCTCAGCATCATTAGAGTGGCACAAAATTGCCCCAGGGGAAACGGAGTGGGTGTGGCTGGCAGCCTATTGCTGCTCATTTTTCAACAATCTGGATTATGCAAAAAAAGACAAATAGGCAAAATATATTAAAATACTTTCATATATTTGAGATTATTCCTTTTATTTGAAAATGTATTCATTTTTTAACTGTGCTTTCCCAAAACATTTGCTCACATTATTAAAATGTTAATTTATAGAGTACAGCAATGAAGTGCTGCCTGATCGGAATGGAAGATCTCATTCTGAACTATCAAATGGGCCCTCATACGCAACCCGTTCTCCTTTCGAAATGAGCACCTGATGGAGGGTACCTAAATTAAAATACATACCCTTCATCAAGGGTTCATTGACGGTACAGTGTCTACAGTATACAGTAGATATCTTTGTCTTTATAGAGAATCTCTACCCTGAAGGGTAGAACTCTGAAGGGTAGAACTCTTGAACGGAATAAGAGATTCTCTAAACATGTGAACTGCAAATGCCTCGGTAACTGTAGCATAGGACCGAGTACCGAGTCGGTACTTTACCCCTCGAGGGGTGATGCGATGTGATTGATTTATTTAGTTTGAAGAGTGTCCGATGTCCCGATGTAGGCTAGATGGCTACTTTGCTTTTCTCTAATCGACCTTGTCGCCCTTGTCTTCCTCGAGCATCAAGCTCGAGATCTTATTATCTTGTTTTTGGTAGGGCTGTAAACCACTACACCACAGGGTGAGTTTAAAGTCGTCCCAGGACGCTAGAAGGGTAGATACCGTAACCCAGGGGTAACCTGGATACCAGAGGAGTACCAGGGGTACGAAGGGTGCCCTTGGTACCCTTGGGTACCCCTGGTACCACGGGCAGCAACTAGATCTGTGTAAGGCACAACACATTCCTGGGCTACTCCTGAAAACACATATCTATCTATCACTGGTACACCTACTCCCTACGCAAAGATGCAATACTTGATGGAACGAGGGCTACGATATATGTACTGGTGCCAGCCAAACCTACAGCAGCTGTCACCACGCGCCTTTTTCTTCTGTTCTATCTATCCCATAAGAAAGGGAACCCCTTTGTACCCTCGCTTTGAACTAGTAATCTGGTTTTGACAGGTCAAATATTGAGACGCTCTGCAGAGCCATTTCGTCAAGTCATTCTCTCCTCCAGTCAGCATAGCATTCCATTTCATGTGAGATAGGGCGCAAAAAGTGAATGGGGTTAGTTCGGAAACTCTTTCATCAACTTCAGTGCTTACGAATCTAAAGACGATATTTCTGGTTATCAACATTCCATGTTCCATAATTTTTTCGTTTCTTGCTGATTGCATGGTGTGTTCCAGTCAGATCTCATTCTCATCTCCGTGCATTAATGAGAAAGAAATCCCAACGCTGCGTTCCAGATTTGTGTGCAACGATACATCAAATTTCGCAACAAAATCTTAAGAATTACGCAGTTGCATCCTGACCGCTCTCCTGACTTTTGGGATTTCACGCAATTCTACAGGTAAAGTGAGCCGCCAACCTCTCATGAAGAGAACACTCCATGAGGGCTACCGACTTTCCACTTCACAGCTTGCCTCTTCCATTGCACAAACCCCCCATTTAATCTATTTCGATGACACAGTTCCAAACAAAGTAACTTGCGATGAAAAAAGTGTTATAGGCTACATCGTAAAGGAGCCTTCAAGAGACTCGGAGCAGCGCAAAGGCACGTAGCAGTGGGTGATGCGTCGCATATAGCTTCGTGCGAATAGGAGACACACAAAGCTAGGATGGTGGAGCGCAGCGAGCATCTAGAACGCAGTAGCGCTGGAAGTGAGGAGTCCGATCACATCGAACCTACGTACAATCATGCTGCTGATATTCCTGATATTGCAGACTGTGCCGATGATCATTTTTCAGAAGTTTTGTCGGCCCACCAGGAGGATTTGATGAACTTTTCTCTTCACGACAAAGAAGAAAATCTCAGTCTTGCAGTACCAAAGCGACAATTCACAAAACTCGAGGTCGTGCAAGCCCGGCAGATTGAGATGTTGCTACGATGGCACCATATCTTTGTCGGAATAGGTGTCTTATTCACGGTCGTCGTTATTATTCTCATGAATACGGCCTATCTCAGGGTGTGGGTTACTCCGAAGCACCAAGGCTGGAAGTACGACATTCGCCGATACATCCCTCCAGAAGGTTTAGCCTGGTTCAATCAGGTCAGTGTTTTTCCGATGTTTGCCTACGCTCTGATCCTGTGCATTATCTTTTCTGTCAGGATATTTACATTGAGCACACATGCGAGGACAAAGGAACAGATATGGGTGGTGATGCTTCTTGTTTCAATCGTGTTCTATCTTAATCCGTTTCCGGCGATCAGAAGGCTCCATGACACTCTGATTTTTCCGAGGGATTTTACGCGACACTGGGACGGTCAGGAATGGTGCCAGCAGTTGCTGCGTGTCAGCAGCGTTCTGAAGGTGGGAGGGTTCACAGCATCTACTCTCTTTTACGTTTGGTCGAGCATTCACTCCTATCGCCTCCTTGAGTCAGATATTAGTATCAAATTCTACCTCCCGAAGGTCTTCATCCTTGTTATTTACGTCACCTCGAAGGTTGTTGTCACTTTTACTCTGAACATATATCCGGCGGAAATGATGTTCGCAAATCTTATAGGAATGCTATCGCTGTATACGACCGCCGATAGGTGGTTCCTTCCTGGAATTTTGTACGCTTCGCTCTCGTTTTTGTTTGACGTCATCCTTGCTGGTTACATATACATGGAGTATCGGAGAACAAAGAACGTCCTGAAGAACTCAGACTACCTCCGATACCGGACGAAACAAATCGGGTTTCGGTTCTTTATGTATCACAACCTCACGTTCTACGGAGTATTCTTCGCGTTATATGTAATTATTCTGGCTGGGCTCCCTAACGGTGTCAACGTATTCTATTATAGAGTTGAAGGTATCCATACCTCCTACTTTGAGATCCACGATATGGCGTTCGGTCTTGAATTGCTGCTGTTGGCCTATGCAACGGTAGAAGCGTACGTGAACCTTCCAGCAGATGCATTAGGCTTTAAAGGATGGTTCATTCCACAAATGCCAAAAGGGCTAGGGGCTGATGAATCTGAACTTGAACCAATTACCTATCGAAAGAGAGAGCCGCCATCACTTCATGGAATAGTTTCTGACCTTAGTGTCAATTGCTTTGTCATGCAAACTCATGTGACGCTATTCAACTTTGCCTGGCTCGTGTACTATTGGGAAACTCCCAAAGTTGAGAATTTCAAACTTACGCAAGATGTGTTCAAATTCGTAATAGCGGAGTATATCAAAGATCAGGCAACCGATACTCATGTCTTGATTGTTGACGGGGCGGACAGAATTGTTATAGCGTTCAAGGGAACTACGTCCACCAGAAATCTGAAAACAGACATTAATATGTTCTATTCACAGGCGAGAAACTTACTTCCAACACAACTCGGGGAAGAGGATGCTGAGGGGGATGCTGAGGCTTTGAAAAATCCTGTTTTGAGCTCAAGAACTTGGAGACATGCCAAAGTTCACAAAGGATTCGCAGTTGCCTATGCAGCTGTAGCAGCTCAACTTCTTTCAATTATCAGGAAGCTTCAGGACGAACGGCGCAGGCCTGTGTTCTTGACAGGGCATTCGCTGGGAGGAGCTCTGGCTACTATATGCAGTATGGACCTGGTCCTGAGGCTAGGGCTGAGGCGCAAGGACGTGTTCGTATCGACTTTCGGTGCTCCTCGTGTAGGAAACAGGCGCTTTTGGAAAGTGTACAACGAAAACGTTCCAATACATTGGAGAATAGTGGTTGGGCCGGACATTGTGGCCAAGTTGCCGAAGATGGGATACATTCATGTTGGCAAGAAAGTGCTGATAACTGTGGATGGTGACCTATTCATTGATCCAAATTCATTGGAACTGAATCTATGGTCGGGGGACGCGGCTTCTATTCTGTACCATAGAAAGGCTTCGTACCTGTTGGCAATGAGGGCATGGTGCGAACGGCACCATGGGGATGAATACGTGCCAGAATTCTGGCCCTTTCCAGTTTCACAGGACGATACTCGTCGCTTCCAACACGCAATGGTGAAGAGCAGCAAGAACGGGATTGGAGTATCTGGGCAACCAGTGGCGCTGAGTACGGCAAGGTCCAGAATTATGCGGCTTGATGAAATGATTGACGCTCTCGAAGGGCCGGATGTGAGTGAGGAAGTTGCATCAAAATGGGCCCGGCTGGCTAGTGCCTTGATGGAATGCGCCAGCGGAGGTGACATGGTGTGAGGCAGAGCCTCTTTGGGCCTCTGCCGAAGGCAGAAGAAGCAACCTGAAGGAGCTGTGGCAACCAAATTGGCTGTGGAGGGAGTAGGGAATCGATGCATTGGTGTCTTTTAGCCAAAAAATGTAATATAAAACATCCCCTTCTTTTATGCACCTGCACTTCTGCACCGTGATGATATGAATCATGTGATGATATGAATCATGGATGATGTGAGAAAGGAGGCAATCCTGCGGAATTATTATAAATAATCATATAAATTTGTGCAAGTTTTATACACTGCAGACTACTGTAACATGTTGTCAGATACGGAACGCCCTACGGAAGGGTTCCTACGGAACGTGGTTTACTGGTCAAGTTGCTATTCTAGGCCTAAAGGATACCCAGGGGTACCAAGGGTAACCCTTGGTACCGCTGGTAGAGCCCCCTGGTAGAGCCCCCTTGTAGAGGCCCCTGGTACCTCTTCTGAAGGGTACCAACAATGTTGGCCCAACATCCCAACATCCCGTCATGCTAAAGTATCAACAGCTCAACATCTCTCCACCAAGTAACATTAGACACACTGTTCACAAGCATGGAAGCAGTCTGGAGGACCAACTGCTCTTGCTAAAACCAGTCAAACACACCAAGAGCAGCAGTTATAGCTGCGTCCTGCCGCCACCTTGCTGAGCGCCCCCCTTTTCCCTACGCCCATTGTCTGCAAAACAACCCCTTCATGCCTTTTGACGCTCGTATCACCCTCATTCGTCGCGCATACATAAGCTCCTTCGCTCCCCACCCTCCCGGTAGGTGATTCACCAATACTGCTTTTCTTTTCATGCAGAGAAGCAAGGGCACCTCTTCGCCCGTTCGCACGGACTCCGGCTCCTCGTCATCTGCACGTCGCGTAGAAGAGCTTAAATGCTGCATTGTAAGTGCTCGCCCCGCAACTTTTCCCGCTATGAACATACAACACAAAACCAAAGACTAACTCCTTACCCACACATCACAACTATCGCATACCATCAGCGAGAATGCCGCTCCTACCCGCAACATAACGAATCTCGCCTTATCTACGATCTCGCAGAATGTTGTCACCAAGTCCCAACCCTCCGCCCCATAGTTGACAACTTTACATCATCAGAGGGCTCTGTACAAAGGCTAGTCGCGCTACGGGGAACTGTTCCCATAATCTATAAAGGTGCAACATACAAGATTCCAGTACACATCTGGATCATGCCCTACCATCCGAGCGGGCCACCCCTCATCTTTGTGGTTCCCACCCGCAGCATGGTTTTCCGCCAACGTCACCCGCATGTGGATTGCACCAATGGACTTGTTTACCTCCCATATCTGTCCACTTGGGACTCTTCTAGTACTATTATCGGTTCCATTCAGGCCATGATTCAGGCCTTTGCGCTCAAACCTCCGGTCTACTCGCGCACGGCTTCGTCTAACGCTGCTAAGGAAGAAGAAGAGCGTCGTCGACTTATACTCACCTTGTCTGAGAAGCTAGCAACAGCGCTCAATCGCAGCTCGAACAGCGCTGTAAATACTGTCGCCAAGCTTGTCATGAGAAAGGAGAAAATGCATAGCGAAAACAATCGAAACTCCATGTTGCGAAAAATGGCAAAGGAGGCATCTCAGCTGGATCGATCCTTGAAAACAGTGCACTCTTCAAAGTTACAACTGGAGGACTGGCTCAGAAACCATCCGAACGCACATCCACAAGCTCCCATAGATGATGTCACAAATGCACAGGACATAGAGTTAGAACAGATAATACATTGCCAGGCAGAGGATGCAGCCTTTTGCGACGCGCTCGATCAATTAGACGAAGCAATTTCACAAGGTGTCATTCATGATGAAACATACATGAGAGACGTGCGGCGCATCGCACGGGAGCAATTCTTAGCAAGGGCTCTGCTACGCAAGATCAAACGTCGACAAGCTCAGACACATGCTGCAAAAACTATTGGGTCAACTACTCGTCCTATCCTATCTCCCCAAAAGTGATCCTGTTCATTCCTCCGTTGCACAATACCAAGCAACCATCTCCACGGCCATTTTTGATACATGCAAGGTCAAGTTATCCCAACCTATTCCATATTGTCTTTGATGGCTGATGCTTCAGATATTGAAGTCGGGACTGCTGTGCTGGACGAAGTAAGGAAGGGCACCAAGCTACCATTAACCCGGTCTGGACATTCATCGTGTATGCAGTGCCCAGCGTTTGGAATTAATTGCATGTCAATTCCAGGGTTGTATTTGGGGAACTCTGTCCCAGGGTGCAGTCCTTGCGTGAATGGGGTCCACGGGTCTTTTTCGCCCCACATGACAAGCATGGGGCACCAAGTCAGCTTTGGTAGTAGTTCTTCCGGAGCAGGACCGGCGTCGCCATTAAGTATGGCCAGAAACACATCACATGCTCCTTCGTCTGTGGCTGGCTCACAGAGGATGTCTAACAATTGTGCAGATATCGCGCTCTTGTCTATGTACACTTGCCCGAGGACATTTTGAATAGTTTCTCTCTTGCGGAAGTTGTCGAACAATAACGGACCAGTGAAACGGTTAAATAAAATGGTGTTGAACAGACGCAACAAAGCAGCTTGGAACCAGTTAAGTTCCGAGTAACGAAAACTAACGAGCCCTCCAGCACAGTTCATGAGAGCGCATGACTGAATGCGCGTTTCTCCAAGCTCGTCGGCTGCCATTAGAGAAATTAAGGACCCGATAGAGTTTCCGACAAGGGACCATTTGTCTTGGCTATTCTGTTTGTTGACAAAATCGCATACAAGATCCTTCCACAAGGGTAGGCCGTAGACTACTTCAGAAGGGCTTGCCTTGTCCGATGCACCAAAGCCAAGCAGATCAATTGTGTACACTCTGAGCTTGCCAGTTTCTGCAAGAGCCGGAATATTGTTGCGCCAATGATTGACTGAAGCTCCAAAGCCATGGATAAGTAGGACTGGGCGTGCGTGTTGCGGACCGTCGACACGATAGTTGATTGAGTAGCCGCGCCATGAGAAAGTCTCAAAATAGCGTTGAAGGGGAGATTCAGGTGAACTTGAAACAAGCGGCTTCTCAGCTGCTGGGGGGCCTGATGCTGCGCGCACTGGGCGTACCCTTCTGAAAGGTACCAGGGGTACCTTCAGTATTCGGGAATGTCGTGTTGGTGATGTGCTTGTTCTGAGGCCAACATGAGTCAGTGGTGTGGGTTTTGCCAATGGTTGAGCACCAAGAAAGGCTGATGTCGAAGACATAGATTGGTAAATGGGGGCTGGCGCACGGCTGGTATTTCAGTGACAGGTGTGAAGACTACGAAAAGTCGGACTGGGCAAATCGTTTGCGCTGCGCTGCCTTCACTACCTTCTGATGGTATTTGGGGCGGTATACATGTACATAGGTAGGGATGCATTGGCGGTGTGCGAAACGAGAGACTAGGCATAAAGTACTTGTACTGGTACCCTTCAAGGGTATACGTTGAAGGGTATACGTTGAGGCATAAAATCATATCTCAAAAGAGAATCTCGCTCCCACCTGAAAAAGTTATTTTACCCTTCGTATAGTACTGTACCAAGGGAAGCAATACTTTTACTCTGCAGTAAGAGATACACTAGACCTTTTTAGTATGTGCTCTTCAGGTTTAGTATCTAATATTCTACCTAAAGCTTGTATAGCTTATGCTTGTTGCGTTTGTTTTTTTTCTCCAAAGAGTAAAGGGGGGTAATACTCTGGTAGAACCCCAGGATTCAGAACATGTCTGGTCTGTATTTCTGTCTAGTAGGATAGAAAGTAAGATCTATCCGCAATATGTTCATATCTGGTAACCGTTGCAATTCTGAATTCATTTTCATTTAACGGCAGCGATTTTCTCTCTACTTCCTCTAACTGGAAGCAGCATATCGTGACCGTACAAAATAAGGACCGTAATCTATTGATCAATAAGAGAAAGGCGAAGATCTTCATTATATCGTGCTTGCCTTTCAGGGCACAGTTCTTTTCGTAGCGCGCCCTTCCTCCTAATGGAGGAAAACGGGAGCTGCTCTAAGCTTTAAAGCTCAAGAAGGTTCTTTCCGTGCACTGCGTCTTGCAAAAACGCAAATTTGAGGATGGCTGAAGTTAAACCCTGGGGCCGTCTTTCACTATACAGCTGTATCATCAAATTTCGAGCATGTTCTGGTCCCACGCTGCGATGGTAAATACTCTCAAGCTCCGATACTGTAGGATATGCTATTTCTGGAGTTGGTGTTGGAACGTCCAGCATGAAAATAGAAAATGAAGCAAACCCTGTTATGGTATCCGTTTTAAATACTGGATAAAAGTCGAGTATTTTGTCGAAGTAGCAATGTAAACATTGAGAATAGCAGACCTACATAATCATTTTTGGGGACGGCGGAAATCATTTAATCTCTTCTAGATTGGTAAACATTCGATTTTTTTCCCCGCAGCGCACTTTGTCGCTTAGGTGCTACCCTTATGCATTTGGGGCAGGGGGTTTCAAGAAGAAGAAAAAAAATATCACCAGTGTTAGTATTCAAAGATTAATGCTTGCATTTGTTTATCATGCCGTGTAACGACACATACAGTATATGTACGATATTTCGTGTAGATTTTGAGCGCTCCATGTCAATTCACGATACTTGAACAAAATGTGGTGGCAAACTGGGTGGCTTACTTAAGTCACGCTCTCAGAGCATTACATGACCAATGGAACCATGGACTTACTTCACTTTTCTCACTCGCATGTCGAAGATGTGAGATAATTTGCATTCTCATTTTTTGGGCTGCGCGCTTCACAGATGGCGATCCCGCTTTTCTTCTTGTCCGATAGGCTTGCAAGGGAGCTTGGTAGTTGCGAGTTTTGACTGTATGCAGTGATGCTGTGCAGATTACCCAAAACGTGGGGTATTCGAGGAGAGTCGGAAATCTCCATAACCTTGCAGCAGCAACATCTTTCCGGGCAGCTGAATCTTGTCCTCCTGGAGTTTCTTTTTCCATATTCCCCCAGGGGTTGAATAGTCTGAGCTTCTGAGGATGGTAAAACTGTTTCCCATCATTGGTGCCTCACTCTCTATTTTGTCGTTGGTCTTGCTTGTTGTCGGTGCTGCGACAAGCAAATGGTTTGTTCTGGACCAGACAAGCGAGAAACTCAATCCATCCGTAACGAACTCAAAGTTCGGCAGTGCCGAGGAGAAGATTGGGATCACCACATCTACTTCTGGTATCGTCTACAGTCTTGCCAATTTCGGATTGTGGATTGGGTGCCATAGAGAGCACAAAGGAGCAGTTTCATGTTCATATGTTGGCACGCAGTGTTATTCGAACGTTTGTTGGATCAGGAAGACAGAAACATCAGAGTTAAAAACGTGTCTGGATTCCCGAGTGATTACAATAAGAAACTGTATGGCTTACCAATTTGTTCGAGCTTTCGTTGTCCTCGGAGTTATATTCTTGTTTTTTGGAGTTTCGACGCAACTTGTGAGCCTTTTTACTTTGAATAGGTCACTAGCTATGCTGGCTGGCCTTACCATTTTTGTATCAGGTCTTTCTGTAATGATAGCTTTTGCTGTGTTCTATACAGAAGAGTTGTCGAAAGGCGGGCTGAGAAGCATTGGGCATATAGGTTACAGTTTCAGTCTGGTAACAGCATCGTGGCCAATAACTCTTCTGGCTGGCTTGATTTCATGTTGTGCAGCAAGCATGGGCCTCCGGCACAAAGAAGTGTCAGACTTTAGTGCTAGCAACTATTAAAGTATTGTGCACTAGGTTTCTTTATTCTGCTGTGATTGTGTGGTGATCCTTACCTGGAAATGCAATTGAAACATGGGGACTGCTGTTTTGATACGAATGTTGGAGACGAGGGCGGCTCTGTCATGCAGTAGTGATCTTGATTTCACTGCTACCACACGGAACTGTCAAGTGATATAACGTTCAATAGGGAACAACCCTGCGACAGTTGCGACAAATTATGGGGAAGGAGGACAATGCAAGAGATTCGTAGTCGTCAGATCGATTCTACAGATCTGCTCCACTGTCCTCCTTCTCCTTCTCTCTACATTTTGCACATAACAAGTACATATACAGATATACTCTGTTTGTATATCGCTCGCTCCGCAAACGGGAGCAAGACGGCTTCACCTCTCTTCTGGTAAACTTTGCCAGCGGCGAAGGATTTAGATTGTTGATAAACAGTGTATTACTGCTTGAAAGTATTCAAAAATCTCACAGCAGTTAGGCCAGGGGCCAAAAGGCCGAACCCGCGGACATTACAGTAACATGGGCGATTGAATACGAGGGTCTACAATTCTTGTCTGAAGCGGTCTCGTGTAAAAGGATCAAGGTCCTTCCCTTTCCTTCCTATACGTGTAAAAAAAAAGTTATACCAAAGGGTGCTCCGCTGCACAGTAATTTACGTTGCATCCAGTGGGTGCATCGGGAATTCCACGTACGGGCCCGTCTAGTAGGGGGCCCTACAGTACAGACTGCTTTACTTTACTGTATTCGTCGGGGAATGGCTTCAACTCAATGCACCCAACACCCCACGATCGCTCTTCTTGCCGAGGCCATCCTAGATAAATTTACCCATCCTTCGCAACGCTTTGACCGCTCTCCGCGACTTCCCTGCTCAGCGCACACTCGTCACCATTCTTGTGTTTCTTCTTTGTGCCGCCACCAGTCCATCCACTTACCCATCATGCGAGCCCTCCCTCTCCTTCTCCTCTTGCTCTTCGTCGTGCTACCAGGCCCAGCTGTCGCAGCATGCGGTGGCAAGCAATCCTATGTCCTGAGCATGCAAATGAAGTTTACTCGACAAACTCTCCCTTCTCTCCCCGAGAAGGCATCAATCCCAGTCATAGTGGCCATTGCGCATACGGACAAGTACATACTATTCCGCAAGCAGAGAAAACTTACCGATTCCGTCGCCGAAGTCGCTCGCACAGGACAGGACGGCAAGCTACTCCGCGAGCTCAACAAGCTGAAGGATGATGACCTCATCCGTTCATATTTCATTCTTAATGATGTCGGCCGCGACGAGCTTGCCGAGCTTGAACTTACCCTTCAAGATGACGCCACCCGTGTTTCTATCATGGCCCAACTTAGTCCCTCACCCGGTTGGTTTATTGGTGCCGAATCGGTTGACCTGTGTGATCAAAACGAAGGCCGCTTTATTTTAGAAAAGAATAACGTCGAACTTGAGAACTTAAACGCAGGTGTCGACGCAGGGCAGTCTTTCGAAGCTGAATCCAATCCGTACCCAGAAGGTGAGACTCGTCCTGTTGATGTCGTTGATAACATTGACCCGGATACTAGTTTTGCCACTCTCAACCTTGTGCAAGGAAAACTCAGTGGCTTCGATTGGTGGAAGATTTTGCTTATTGTTCTTGTGGTTGTGGCCGTAATCTTCATTCTTCTCTTCTTCATTTATCCACGTATCCGGAAAAGGAGAGATACACAAATTCCCCTCACGGCCCAGGACGGTGTGGAGTGGTAGTCTTGTTATTGGGACTGCAGCATTGAAAGCGACATTGTCATGTTTTCCTTCTTGGTATATGTGCTGCTTTGAGCTGTACATATCACTGGCAGTTGCAGCCATTTCTATGTCTACCATGCTGAAGTAGTTTACTGGCTCTTGGAGCTGTATACCGGCCTGCCCAACAGTTCACATCTGCTTGTGAATTTTCCGAGATGTGGGCACTCCGAAGTATTTTAGAATTTGATCCTATGCCCTCTGCACAGTTCACGCATTGTAGTGAACAGCGATGTCCCCTTTTCATCAATTTGTATCATTGCAGCATCGTTTCTCCCTTTTATCAATAAAGTGTGTTCATCAATACCAGAAAAAGCATCATGGACAAGAACCAGTTCGGATCGTATTATATCATTCAAACGTTTCCGTACCTTGCTCGCTTATGTAGCTTCAAAGATAATTTCCGTTTTGGCTTTTTTCCTGAATCTGTAGAGGTATCGAAGACTTTCAGTTGCTTATGAGAAACTGAGGGACCGGGGCTTGGCCAGAGATAACAATGTGTGACCAAACTAAATTTACACATGCCCAAGAATAGCTAGAAGGGATGTGGAGACTAAATTTCACGACCAAGACAGTAACATCATAGATAAGAATACGTTATTCGCGAACACTGCCCTTGAGTTACAGTTCTCTTTATGATAGCAGTACAAAAATGATCGCCTCCAGAAACCGAGTGCAGAATTTGCATCTGCAGTTGCAAATTCTGCATTGCAGTGTTGCAGATGAATTCTAATCACGAGGTACCCTTCATAATGGGTCTATATGGTCACAGTATTATGATAACCCTATTTGGCCCTACCAACTTGCTCTACTCACACATTTTGCCAGAGGTATGATATTTCCCTCCTTATACTTCGTTTGACTGAATGGGTCAATTTGGACCCAATTAAAATCCGGCATTTCTGACTCTCCAAACTGCAGATTTCTGCGCACCCCTGGATATCAAGTCTGGTCACACACATCT
>JAUBNZ010000740.1:0-14787 GCA_032355485.1 Bonnemaisonia californica
GTCGGCGGGTCCAAGCGCGGCCCCGAGTTTGGCCCCGCCGCCGACAAGGGCGGCGGCGTCGCCGTCATTACCAAGCCGGGCACCAAATCGAAGACAAAGCGTAAGTCGAAGACCGAGAAGGAACCTTCCTGGCGTGTGCTTTTGCACAATGATGACGTCCATACTTTTGATTATGTCACTGGTGCCATTGTTAAGGTATCTTTCTTGCCTTTTTCAGCCCTGCCCGCCCCGCATTGCGCTCATGCATACCTCATACCTCTGCCCCGCCTTTCCTTGTTTGTCTACCGTGTCGATGTTCTGACTCTGTTGTTTTATGTTTTATGTTTTATGTTTTATGTTTTATGTTTTATGTTGTATGCTGCGTCTCGTGTAATTGTGCCCATTTGCAGGTAGTTCGAACAGTGTCGAGAAAGAAAGCCCACCGTATTACCATGCAAGCACACGCGTCGGGTGTGGCAACGGTCACCACCACATGGAAGGTCCAAGCGGAAGAGTACTGCAAAGGCTTGCAGATGCAAGGATTGACGAGCTCCATTGCCCCAGACTCATCATTTACTCACTAGATGTAAATCACTCAGAAACGATTGCCACGATTGTTCATTCTACTTTCCTGCCTGCTGCCCTCTCCATCATCCAGAAGCCACCGTCCATTGAATCCGCTATATACTGAACCCCGCCCCTGCGCTTTCGTTTTGCTTCTCGTTTTGAAACCAAACACAGACTCCTTGGGATGGCAGAAAACTCCTTTCTGAAACCTGCATGCATCATCATGGCATCACTGCAAATACGCCTCAACTTCGCTGCCATGTGTGCTCCAGGAACGTCAGCCATTTCTCTTCTAGATACGCTCGTAAATAGATGTAGTTGAATACCTTCCCACCTTCGATACGGCCTCTGAGCAGTCCAATGCGAACGTCTAACAACACCTCAACTCCCTTTTTATAACATACTACTAACAACGCAGCTGTATCGAACCCCTGAATCCCCGAGTATGGGTGGGACCCATACTTGGAACAGACAAACCAGATGTTGATTCTAAACTAGGGACGAATCTTAGATAGGATCATGGGATAAATTCCACTCAGTATGACTAACGACCAAAACAGTGTTCGTTTACAAATTACAACTATACAAACTAGACGTCGCTTAATTGGCGAGCCCAGGTATCTGCCATGGGTGCCTCTGATCCTTCCCTGCATTGAATCGCTTCGGATAGAACTGCAGCAGCCTTCTATTGCAGCACTCTTGATGCCTATGCACTCATTTGGAGTTTCCGATAGAACCAGCTCGCCACATGACATCAGCCATTGTACGGACATAACCATCTGACGTACAATGGCGACTGTGCCCTTCGTACCGGGGGTAGTGCAAGATTATGTGGAATTGTGGAGCCAGAAAAAATGTGGCACCCAACTTAAAATCGAGGAACAATTTCAAAATCAAACATTATGCCAAAACATGTACAATAATATCTGCCAGTCAACAAGCGTCTCGTAAATGTCAAGTGCGGCAGGCGCGAACCATCGCCCAACTGATACTCCACTCCACGCTGCTGCATAGCAAGGGTACATGCCAGGTTTGGACAGCACATCTTGAAAGCAGAACCCCTCCCAACCTAATCATCTTATAATCCACCAAGATTGAATATTGTACCAACTCCTTCTGGGCTGAACGAGCCTCCTGGAAATGAAATTTGCCCCGTGCCGATGTTCTTTTTCAACAGCTTCGACATGCCCTGCATCATCCAATGTATTGGTTTGGGACGGAACCAAGAATGATCAATTTCGTACTGTCAATTTCTGAAATAGGAAGGAGTTAACGGTATAGCGGTGAAGCCCGCAAAGTAAACAAAACAAATAAATGAACGGCACGGATCATCTGGCCTTTCCCTCTAACCAGCTCCACGCAGGCCCAAGAATGTCAGCAGGAATTGATATGCTCGCAAGAAAAATCAAACTCCTCTTTCTCTTGTAGTTCTGCATTATACAATATTTTCACTTCTGCACGCCGCTCATGCTATCCATGCCATGTGTGGGCGGCCTTCGGCACACCATGTTGCTGTAGGCCCCAAACTGTGCTATTCCTCTGAATTGGTCTCAATAGGTTCATGTATGTGCAATAAGACCACCTCATATAGGATAATTCTTGCCTACTCCCATACCCTTGGAAGACTGTTTCATTGCTTTTTTTGGAACCTTCGCCCTTGCGTGGGTATGATTTCGCCAAGTGGTCTTTTGAATCCCTGTCATCCTCTGCGACCTCTGCAACTCGAAAACGGACAGAATCAGAAGACTGTCCAAGTTGAGTTCCATATACAAAACCTCAGTCACAAAACCCAAGTCTTCGGTTCGAACCTCTTATGCATCCGAATTTGAAGACAAGTTTGCGTTGAATGCGGAGCTGTTGATCCGACAAGGAATAGCTCATCTAATCCTGTTGGAAGTCGCCTTGTTCACGTATTGGCTTATGTGGACATTCACTACACGAACCACCCAAGCCTTTGTGAATTTGAAATGACTGTATATCGCGCTTCAAATAGCAAGAGTGACCGTAATCCTGATTCGAGCATACCCGCGCCAGTACCATGGAGAAACACCCGAAGTCCATCCGTTGGTTCAATTCCAAACGTTTCCGCTTCCGGCGCTCCGGCGAAGACTAGATCTTTTGTTGTGCAACTGTTTTTGATCGCCTTCCTCATAGTGTATATTTGCTTACCTTCACACAAAGTGAAGCTAATATCATCCAAGGCGTCCCTTGCGAAAGTATCGAAAATTGGGCAAAAGATGCTTTTTACATTGTCAGATGTTACAAGTGCTCTATCTGGCGAAGATCTGGGCACGGAAGGAGTTTCCATTGTAGCTGCTTGTGCGAATCGGCACGAAACTCTTCGGAGCGTGCTTCCAACATGGCTCGCAGTTGATGGAGTCAAGGAAATCATTGTAATTGACTGGGGAAGTGAACCTCCGCTCAAGTCTATTATCCAACCAGAAAAAGATAGAAGATTGACATTGTACCGTGTCAATGATGAACCATCATGGGTTCTGTCACGAGCATATAATCTTGCACTCAACATGAGCACTAGAGATTACATCATTCGAACTGATTGTGATTATGCACTTGATAGTGGTATGATTGACGTGCATGACTTGGGCAAGACAGAAACCGGGTTCTACTCAGGGAACTGGATGCTTGCCCGCAATGAAAATGAAGTTCATTTAAACGGTGCGATGGTTATAAAACGAGAAATGTTCTGGAATGTTGGGGGATACGACGAAAGGATTCAGACTTATGGATGGGATGACGAGGACCTCTATACTCGTTTAAGCGCGAACAATATGCAGAAGCTAAACTTCAGCTACGATCACGTCAGTCATGTATCTCACGATGACAAAAGTAGAAAACAGACTGGAGTCAAGTTTGCTCAGGTGCAGATTGATTTAAACCAGCTTTTGCTAGAAAAGCTCCCTCTATGGTCACGAAATAACATGGAAAGCCCAGACTCTTCTCAATATGAGCTGCTGAGCGATGATGGCAAAGGGTATGTGGAACTGCGGGCGTCCCATGTTCCCGCTGCACTCAAAGACCGAGTTTCGTCTGAGGAGTATAACCAGTCTTGGTCCATTGCTTTGGGGAGACGATTAGCAGACGATTATCAAGTTCCATGGGATATACTGATTTCATTAACAATAGACAATGAAGAATTACTTCTTCGCTCACTTATGACGCTTCAGAACGAACTGGATGACACAGCAGAGCGCCAGACAGAGAAGGGGAAAATGGCTGAAGATCATGGATTGGTTCTGAAAGAAGCTAGGATTCTGATTGTACATTGCATGCATGGCCTTGGGAATAGGTTGAGAGCTTTGGGAAGTGCCCTAGCTTTTGCTAAAAACACCAAGCGAGTCCCACTTGTTGTCTGGGAGAGTGACGAACACATTGCTGCAGAATTTGAAGCCCTATTTGATTCTTCAGAACTCATCGTGATGAAGTCTTTCCCCTTAAAATGGCCTTTTGAACATCCCGAAAAATACGACGCTGCGTGGGGTCACTTCCAATTCTACAATTACATGGAAATGGAAAAGGACGCCGTTAAGGGAGAACCAATTGTCAACAATCCTAAAAAACATATGTATTATAAGGGGGCCTACATCTTGGAAGCCCCTGAGTATTCGTGGTGGGAAGCGGATAACGCTGAATTACAGGTGTTGAAACCGGTGGACATGGTTAACAGGGCCTTGAGGGACCTCGAAGAACAGAAACTATCATCTGCAATTGGAGTGCACATCCGAAATAGAACACTGCAAGCCGACATCAAGAACGTTGATTTCAATAAGGAATACGGTACTGATGCAGCTTCAACAATGGAACATTGGCGATCTCAGAGCTCTTACAAAACATTCGAAAAGGAAATGGCTCGCATATTGGAACACGAAGACGGTGATGCATTATTCTATGTGGCGACAGACACCTGGGAGGTAATAGCGTTGATGGAGGAAAGGTTTCCGGGAAGAATACTGAGCACCAAGCGTACATGCGATGATAGGGATTCCGAGTGTGTGAGGTATGCAGTTATTGATATGTACGCGCTGAGCCGTACAAAACAATTGCTTGGTTCAAATTGGAGTAGTTACACAGAAATGGCAGAGCGGTTAGGGGGTCACAAAGCAAAGTTGGCAGGACAGGATTTTGGAGGAGAGAGTAATGGTCCTGCGGCTGTGAAGAACGGTGTAGAATCTCAGGCAACCCAGGTGACAAAAAAGGAACTCTCAGCAGAGCAAAAAGACATGTTGTTGGATGCTCGTAGGGAATAGTATTTATTTTCTCAATCAAATTAGGAGGTGCCACCTTTACTTTACTTTACTCATAATAAACGTTGTTTAGGTGCGAGTTTAGGATATATATAATTGGATCGGCAGATTAGTTGAGAGAAGCTTTTTTTAAGTAGGATCGATCGAACATGGAGGAAATCATCCTCATGATCACTCGCACTCTGAACTTCTGAAACATCGAAGAGGGAGGTGGCGACCCTTCCAAAGTGTCTAACATTTTCAGGACTACATCAGTTCTTCATTCCCTGTATCAATGCTCTGTGTAGAGTAGAATTAGGAATCAGTTAGTTTGCAGCAATGCTATGTATTTCATAGTTTCATGAACTACAACAAAAAAGTTCTCCGCCGCCCTTTTTGTACGGTAATAAGATATCCCCAGGTGATTTCTTTGAAGTTGAGCTCACTTTCTTATTCGTCGAAGAGTTTTAGGTGACATAAAACATGAAACAGAAGAAGAAGCATGTTACGTTAATGTGCTTTGTTGGACGACGTTAACCTTATACACCCAGTACCCTTTGTACCGTAGCCATATGACATTTCAGTAGAAGTAAAGTATATAGTAGTCTTGCAGTGGCAACTCTGGCCCAACTACGTATCAATATGCTTTACCATGCTCAGTTCTGTGAGGTACCCTTGGTTCAATTCTTGCACGCAGGAAGCACCTGGTTGGTAAGTTTTTCTGCTGAATCTTTGCGCATTGAATACTCCACCATATTTTGAACGGTTGTCGTCCAGATGTTAGTCATTGCGGTGTCAGTGCAGAACGCAAGATGTGGGGTGACCAAAACGTTAGGGAAGGACATGAGGCGAGCAATTTTCTCATTTTCCAAAATCTCTCCAGAGTGATCGTCAAAGAACAGCTCGGCCTCGCCTTCAATTACGTCCATTCCACAAGCTCCGATGGTCTTATTCTCCAAGCCCTCGATCAAAGCATCCATATCAACTAGTTCGCCACGAGATGTGTTGATAAGTAGCACGCCTGGCTTCATCATACTGACTGCTTCTTTGTCAATCATATGACGTGTGGATGGAAGCAGAGGGCAGTGCAGACTAATTATATCCGATTGTGCAAGAAAATCTTCCTTGCTAAGATATTCAACACCCATGTCTATGGCCTCCTTGGTTTGGTGCACATCGTACGCAACAAGCTTAACTCCAAAGCCTTGCATGATACATGCAAAAAGGTAACCAATCCCCCCAACACCGCATATACCAACAGTCTTGCCGTGGATGTCAAAGCCCATGAGTCCGTTGAGTGCAAAGTTGCTCTCCCTCGTGCGGTTGTGCGCTTTATGAATCTTCCGAGCAGCAGTAAGCAGCAAGGCACACGCAAATTCAGCAACTGCATACGGCGAGTAAGCCGGGACGCGTAGGACAGCAATACCGAGTCGCTGGGCAGCTTCGAGATCTACTTGGTTGAAGCCTGCGCAGCGTAGTAGGACACACTTTGTGCCAGATGCAGCCATCTTCTCGAGGGTATCGGCGTCGATATTGTCATTCACAAAGGCGCATACGGCGTCTGCGCCCGCTGCCATGTACACAGATGTCGAGTCCAGGCGGGGGACGAGGTGCTTGAAGGAAATGGTGGGAGCGTCCTTGGTAAGGGCTGGGTTGGCAGTGAGGAAATCGCGCTCATAGCGCTTCGAGCTGAACACGGCGATCTCCACCGGACCAGTGGACGGTTTTGCCATGGTGAGTGAGTTGCTGCTCCTGTGAGTTGCTGCTCCTGTGAGTTGCTGCTCCTGTGCAATGGGAGTGTTGAATGTTTGGGTGTCGAAGTCTGAAAACAGAATGGATCTCTTCAGGCCTTAGCTCTACTGGCGTTCTGGCAATGCCACTGAGGGCAGTCAAATGGGTGTATTCAAACTGTGGAGGGCTGTTCGGCCCCCTTAAACTACTGGATACGATTGGTCTCTACTTGTTACTTGTTTTACTGTATGCTATAGTAGCTACTTGAAAGGTGAACATCGCAACGAATCAATACCAAAACGTTTAGTAATTAAAATGTCAAGACAAAAGAAAAAAGAGTACGTGTAGAGTACCCCTCGCTACGTATCCTTCATACACGGCATATTCTCATTTCTCTTCTGTTCAGACATACAGTTTATATATATGGGTGGGAATGTCCTGGTCGTTAGCTCAGTTTTGCTCATCTCCGTCACGAGCTGTAACCTAGATTGCAGCTAGTAACATACCATGAGGCATCAAGAACACACAATACCAGAAACAGTTTTATCGAAGACCAACCCGTCTCTCACACTGCGGAATCCACAGCGCATTTACTAGACCATAATCAATCCCTATACCACGTATAATCTGAAAACTCGTGTGACGCAAATAGATCTTATGCAAGGCAACTACATTTCAATCGCACAATCGACGGTGGCTTCATCAACTATTCGCGAAGATTCGCTTTCTTCAAATTCGAACGTAATAGAAAATCATTTGCTCTATCCAATTACTGTACCTTCGAGATGTGGTGGATCAGGTCAACAACACGGTTAGAGTAACCCCATTCGTTATCGTACCACGCCACAAGCTTGCAGAACCTGCTGTTAAGCATGATACCCGCAGAGGCATCAAAAATGCATGACGCATCGTCATGAACAAAGTCAGTGCTCACAACAGCATCCTCAGTGTACTTCATGATTCCAACCATGCTGTCCTCAGATGCTGCCTTCATGGTGGCCTTGATATCCTCGTAGGTGGTGTCAGATGCGAGGCGAATGGTGAGATCCACAACGGAAACATCCGGTGTGGGGACACGGAAGGCCATACCGGTAAGCTTGCCGTTGAGCTCGGGGATAACTTTACCGACAGCCTTGGCGGCACCAGTGCCGGATGGGATGATGTTAGCGCTGGCACCACGGCCACCACGCCAGTCCTTCTGCGACGGACCATCAACAGTCTTCTGGGTGGCAGTGGTGGCATGAACGGTGGTCATGAGACCCTCCTCGATACCGTACTTCTCATGGATGACCTTGACAAGCGGGGCGAGGCAGTTAGTGGTGCATGATGCGTTGGAGACGACATTGAGGTCCGGGGTGTACTTGCCTTCGTTGACACCGCACACGAACATGGGGGCGTCCTTGGAAGGGGCAGAGATGATGACCTTCTTGGCACCGCCCTTGAAATGCATCTCAGCTTTCTCCTTGAGGGTGAAGACACCGGTCGACTCGACGATGTAGTCGGCGCCAGCCGAGGCCCACGGGATTTCGGAGGGATCGCGATGCTCGAAGATAGAGATCTCGTTTCCGTCGACGACGAGCTTGCCGTCCTTCACGTGCACTTCACCAGTGTATCGGCCGTGGGTGGAATCATACTTGAACATGTAAGCCATGTAATCGATGTTGATGAAGGGGTCATTGACGGCAACGACGGTGCATGTTCCCTTCTCGAGAGCGGCGCGAAGCACGAGGCGGCCACTACGAAACAGAAAAATAGATGCGAGTTGCCAGTGTCAGATACAGACAGGATTCATTAAGCGCGATCCGATACACGCGAAGTTCGTTCGAC
Source organism: Bonnemaisonia californica (assembly GCA_032355485.1). NCBI lineage: Eukaryota > Rhodophyta > Florideophyceae > Bonnemaisoniales > Bonnemaisoniaceae > Bonnemaisonia > Bonnemaisonia californica. The sequence goes on from JAUBNZ010000740.1 coordinate 8,346, forward strand.
AGCAGCTGGGATGACGTACATTCGGCCAAATCCATTGATACCGACCTTCGGGCTAGACATTGTTGGTGCTGAGATTTAGGCAAAGAGAATCTGAAGGGGGCGAATCGAGGAAAGAGGAAAGCAATGCAATAAACGTTAGAAAACGATTGAACAGAGGTCGACGATCTGCAAGTCCACTCAACAAGTAGCAATGTGATCTGATACCGGGATTGGGTGCATCGGATCCATTTGTTGAAAGCGGAAGATGGAGCTTACCTGATCGATGTTGAGAGATGGGAGGGTGGCGGTGGAGATGGAGGTGGTTGATGGTGCGGTGGCGGTCGGCGTCCAAGGGCAGTTGCGAAGCTTGATAATAAATGGCCACTGTGCAACAATGGTCTCCATAGGACCAACTGGCGATTCAGCAGATGTGGCGCCCCTGGAGTATGCGGGACCCGCGCGGAGGGTGTACACAAGGGTGCCGTTTCGTATGGCGGCAGGACGAGATATTTGGCATACGAAAAATGAGAGAAAAATTGCTTCAAGCTCGCCAACATCTGTCTAGTACGTTGTATTCTGTGATCCGCTTTTTAATTGGCTGGAATGTTACTCCGCATGGGCCAATGAAATGGTCCAATCTCTCAATAGTCGCCTTTGCAACGAATCAAGCGCGAAAAGTGTAGAAAAACATTTATTTTAGGAGGAGTAGAACAGCCACACAGTTGTACTGTATTCTTCGAAAGAAATCTACAAAGTGAGCTATGAGATTGTACACGTTTTAACTTTGATGCATCCCAAATCACCGTAGATGCAGCGCTCCCATTTTCCTCCGTCATCAAGGCCCATGCTGAAAGCCACCTGCCCAGGGGCTCGTTCTTGCTCATGTCTGCATATTGCCAAGCTGTCCAAATCCTTATTTCATCGTTATTAAATTTAGTGCAGGCCGGTAGCACGCGCGACTATGACTTCGAAATTCAAAGTTTGAATCTCGGGGCGAAAGTTTTTCCTATCTTTGCATTTGGCCGTACGCGTTTACACTCATCATACATAACGAGCTTGTTACTGCAGAGTACTCCTTGTACTATTTCCTTTAATTTAATTTAGACCAAGAGCAAGTGGCGCGCTCCGATCGCGGATATCTTTGCACGGCATCGGAGAGGGCGGAGGCCCTGTCTGGATTTGGGAAAATATAATTTGGACCGTGGTCCGGTTTTGGGCATGTGATCGGTGGATCAGGCAAAAGGACAGGCAGACTACGATTTTAGTGAGGGGGCGACGAGTGGTCGAACCACGGGTTCCGCCCGCGGACATCGTTGCGCGGCATCGGAGCGGGCGGAGGCCCAGTCTGGATTTGGGAAATTAAAATTTGGACCAGGGTCCGGTTTTCGGGCACGTGATTGGTGGATCACAAAAGGCTACTAACAAATGGCCCGACACAGCCATTTTAGTAAGGGGGCGACTAGTGTCTCCGTCACGGGATTCGCCCGCGGATATCGGTGCGCGGCATCTGCGGCGGGCGAAGGCCCAGGTTGGATTTGGGAAAACATAATTTGCACCGGGGTCCGGTTTTTGGGCAAGTGGTTGGTGGATCACACAAGGCTACTAACAAATGGCCCGAAACATCCATTTTAGTATAGGGGAGACTAGTGGCTCCGTTGCGGGCTTCGAACGCAGCATCCCTGTCGTTTAGTTCGCATTTGTAGTACAGTATGTATTTGTATAAGGTGAAAAGGAAAGTCGGAAGAGGAAACGATGTGAACTTTGTAACACAAAACACAATTTAATTCAACTTCAAAACATTTGTTTCAACTTCATCACAGTTTGATTCAACTTCAACTCATTTGAAACTACTTCAACACAACTTCAATTCAACAATTTCAACTTGAGAAGTACCCAGCTACAATACCTCGTGGTACACTACATTATCTGTCTTCCGATCGGCCTGCACTCCTTTGACCAACAGGTTGCCCGGATGAGTAGTCCGAGACAGTGCCACATTTAGCTGCCCGTGTGAGAAGAACGGGTTGGACAGATGGAGGCCAAGCTTGCCTGTGAACGATTGACCATGAGCCTTGTTCACCGTCATGGAGAAGCACACTCGAATAGGGAACTGTACCCTCACGAAGCTCTGTACCGGATAGTTCTCATCACCGGGGCTGCAAGGCATTCGCGGTAGAGTAAGCCTGTTTCCATTTTGTGTCCTGATTGCCACTCTTACATGAAGGAGCTTGTGAGACATGCGATCGATGATGTACCTGGAGCCGTTGCAGTGGCCTTGTGAACGGTCCAAATTGCGAAGCAGCATAGCCACAAACCCTTTCTTGATATTTAGCTCGTGATCCGGTATTGTACCACTACAATCAAGCTTATTGAGGAGCTCTACAGGATAGGGAAGGGAGTTATCGTCTTTTTTCTCCACCTTGTTGGCACTGAAGTACTGGCGGTACTGACCAGGAACCATGCTGCCCACGGACCCATTGAGATCGGGAAGGTCGCGGTTCTTGGTGGTGAGGATAGCTCGTGAAGTGAGCCATTCTTCGTCTCGATACTTGTCTTCCCTACCTTCGAATACTCCATTAATCTTTGAAGCTTTGCTCTCCACCAATTCGCGGAGGTAGATAAATTCACCTTCATTCTCCCATGGCGCTGACGATTGCTGCTGCCACCGGTCTCAGTTGACCTTCCTTCTCCCACTTCTAGCAAGTAGTCTGGGAACTGGAGGGCGATGGAGTCTGCATTGGGACCCTGTCGCAGAGCAGACAATCACATGTTATCTGTGAGCCGTAGAGTCTTGCAGCTGCTGTAGAAGGCGTAGGACTTCAAGCATGCATTGAAGATCAGCCCAAGCGAACCGCCTGGGAAGAGGGGAAGTGTTTGTCTGAAGTCCCCTGAGAGTAGCACACAATTTCCTCCGAAAGGCAGATTGACTTGTAATATATCACACAGAGTGCAGTCGACGGACTCCACACTGAATTGATTGCACATTACTGCCTCATCCCATATGATGACATCGATGGATTTGATCTTTTCTGGAGCTGCAGACCCTACAGTTATGTTGCAGGTGGAGTCCGAGTCGGGCGGAATGGGGATCCGAAAGGTGGAGTGAGCTGTGCGGCCACCGCGGAACGGGAGTGCGGCGACAGGGGAAGTGGTCACCGTTAGAACTTATTTCCCTTTGAGTTCTAGAAATGCATGCAGCACATTGACCAAGGTCTTTCCGGTGCCTCTAGGGCGTCGAGGGAGAAGATGCCATGTTGTACGGAGGCTGAAGTCTGTCCTTTGAGCAACAATAAATGCAAGGAGAGGTCTGGTGCAACGGCATATATAATTTCCCGAAGTTGGCTCGCTGCTTCTCGTTAAGGCCCGGCCACATCGCTCTGAACCATTTCTGAGAGTTACGCAGTGTCCAATGGCTGTGATTCAGACGGTAGCAGAGCCGGAAGGTCTGAAGGCGGTAGAGGAAGTCCGAAATGTTCGAGAGGCTTTCCGGTCATTGACTGCAGGTAGCCCTGTATCTTCAGTAGTACATGTCCAAGAATCTGTTTGTGAGATGCTCCAGAGCACCGCCAGCCATGGCGTTTCTTGAAGTCCATTGCGAAGATACGTGTGTGACCCTCATAAAGAGCCCTTGGGGACGAAGGCTCACAGAAAGTGAGAATGGTGGCAAAAAATGCATGAGAGGAGCGAAGATTGAACGGAAGGACTCTCCAAGAGCCCTTTTCCACTCTTCATCTTCTGCCAGAAGCCCGTGCTCGACGCATGCCTCATGGAAGGTCGGGTGCACGTCGCCATCCACTGTGCGATGTTCCTCGAAGGAGACCGCCCCTTTGAAATGTCTAAGGAGAAGCCCGAGGTAGTATCTTTCTCCCTCCCTTGGACTCAAAGTGTAGATTCTTCCCACGAAGTTTGTACCTTCTCCTGTGAATTTGACCTGCCCTCCTTCGATTCTTGTATTGGGAGCACGCGGTTTGCAGTACTTTTTCCTCGGAGGATGAGGAGGAGGAAGAGCAGCAGTGCTGGCAGAAGTATCAGGGGAATTAGAAGGACCTGCACTTCCAGAGTAGTCTGAAACGCCGGCTCTTCGTACGGGCACAGTCCAAGTAAAGAACTTTGGGAACTCGTCGTAGCGCAGATTCCTTTCCCATTCATATTTGGCGTTCGCGAAGAACCACTCGGTAAGCGTAGTGGAAGGTCGCTGCTGTTTTTCTGTAGCTTGTTGTTCCTGACCTTCTTGGAAGTACATAGTGTGGTGGTTCTCAAGATGAAAGGCAAGGCGAACGACGGAGGGGTGTTTATGGACAATTTCGAAGCTGAGGAGGCGCCATGCTGCTTCCGAAGCAGACATAGACCCTGCATCCTGGAAGTTTGATATTTCATCGACCGTTTCGCCTTCTTGAAGAATCTCCATGGTCACGCCGTCATGCCCCTTGCAGATGTACTTGCAGATGTACTTTATACTGCCGACTCAGGAAATGCAGATCTCCATGTTCACGTGGCACTTGAACAGTTTCAAAAGCTTTGGACAGTGCGGCACGACCCAAGAGATGTCCACCTGCAAGTCTTGAAGCCTACGGTTCACTCTGCAGCGTTTTGTAGCAGTGTTTCCATCATCTTCTGGAGGTGTTCTCTTGTAAAGCACGTAGTACTTGTAGTATTTACAGAAAGTGCCTGAACACCCTCCAGATACTAGTGTCCCTAGTACCCGGTAGCGGTGGGGCGGGAGAGAAAAGTATATCCTTTCGCCTCCGGTCTGAGAATCCTGAGGCTGCTGCTCGTGGACCTTCCTCGCCCGCGAGAGTGAGGTAGGGTTAGCGAGGTGGAATACCCACTCAACGGGTGGGCAAGGGATCCCTGGAGCGCTGCTAGTGAACCGCCCACCGGCCTTCCTGTCCCCCAGGGGGTTGGGTAGGTCGGTTAGAGTTTCGTGAGGCACGGCCACGGATATGGTCGTGCCGGGGACAAAGGGGGGTATAGGACGGATGAATTTTAACGGCGCAACACGTATGGTGCGTCGCGCGGATGGTAGTTCGTGGGGGGTCGCGGGAAGTGAGGTCGACGTGGAGCCACGCTGGTGCTAACCGAGCCGATGCCTTCCTTCTTAGGGGAAGGTAATCGAGAACGGCGCGATACGTGCTTTCCCGCAAGGTTGAGTTGTAAGGTCAAAGGGGAGGTCTTCGCTGACTATTTAGTTAGTAGGATAGCTGCTTAGCTAATCCCTTAATAACTATTGTAAATCCCTTTGCTTACACTAGTAATAAATACATAAATTAAGCCTATGTACCGCCAGGTGGCCGGCAACTCCCTTTGTCCACGTGACTTACAGTAGAGGGAGCACCGACCACCTTCCACCGCTATCCCGCGAGGGCTAGACGGCGATTCGTTGGTTTGCGCCGACCCGTAACGGATCGGCGAGCGGTACTGTAATGGGCGGCCACCAGTGATGGCGGCTGCCCATTGGAAAGTGTGGCAGGCCAAGCTGCAAGGGCTCAGGTCCAGGTGGACTGGAACAGGGACACTGGAGTGCCTCTTATAGGCCCAGTAGTGTCAGCCTCCTGGCCCCATGCGAACACGTGTGCCCATCCGGGGTACAATTGGACGCGGGGGAATCCGGATTCCGGCAGTCCGTACCGATCCAGCTACAATCCCCTTTTCGGGCACGCGTGTATTTGTAAAATAGACGTGTGCACGCGAAAATGAGTACAACGAAAATAAATAATTGCCACACCCGTTACATCCCGTGCGCGTACGCATGTGACCTTAGAGCCGTACGCCTCAGCGGGCGCAGTGCTACTAAGGTCATCATAGGGCGGAGGCTTGGTAGCCCAAGCCAATAAGGCCTGGTACTACAGTACTGCTCGTCGAGAATGCCTGTGTCACTTCTGAATTCCTTAGGGAACCTCTTACCACAGTTTCCACGTCGCATACATGGAGAACCTGTATTCACGGAGCCGCACGGTCCGTGTATCATGTGCTTCAGGAGCAACTCTCTCAATCTGCCATGCCATCGGATTCGGGAGGCAGCTCTGCCGAAATGAGGCTTTCCGCATTGGAGGGATCCCAGAACCTTTCCTTAGAGTGCCTGTCGAGGATAAGGATGATATGGGCCTGCGAAAGCCCTCTCTTCTTGAATTCCGCGACCCGAACGGATGCGATAAACATTCTCTCTAGTACCCAGCCATATGCGGCTGGGGCTACTGGGCCCCGCACCGTGCTAAACCCCAGAGGTGCACGGCGCAGGGTACGACCCTGCGGTTACGTTCCTGTTTCGCACAGGGCGTTTCCGGGGGTACGCCATATTATTTATTTTGGGTCCTCTTCAGAGGCAGCTAGCCTCCGAAGAGATCAACCGCATGATCCAGAAGAACTTCTTCGTGCCGTGCACAAGTGAGTGGGCTCGTCCCATCGTTCTTGTTCCCAAGAAAGATGGGCAGCTCCGCTTTTGCGTGGACTACCGTCGGCTCAA
>JAUBNZ010000741.1:0-14786 GCA_032355485.1 Bonnemaisonia californica
GTAGGATAGCTAGTTAGCTAAGCCTTAAATACTACAATTGTACCCCACTACTTACAGTAAAATACTAACTAAATCTGCCCGATGTACCCCCAGATGGCCGGCACTCAGCTGTAAGAAAAGGCTTACAGTGGTGCTCAGGGCACCTCCATCTGCTCTCCCGCGGAGGGTGGCAGATGGCTGGTTTTGGGGCTTTCAGCCCAAGAAGGGTCGGCGGCCGTACTGTAATGGGCGGCTCCCAGCGATGGAAGCTGCCCATTGGCAGTTGTGGCTGCGGTGATGCGCCAGGGGGTCAGACCCAGTAAGCACCACACCGGAGCAGAGGTATGCCCCTGTGGGTACAGGTAGGGGTCCGCCCGCTGGCCATACGCATCCACGTGTGCCCCACGGGCACACGTGGAAACGAACTCATTCGGAGCCTGGTGGTCCTCACCGGGCTGGTGGGAGTCCTAAAGCTGTAGGCTCACGTTCCCCCTGGAGGGTACACGTGTGGGGTCCGGTCCGGCTGCTCTGTCCCGGGGGCACAGTAGTGCCCCTCTGGGACGCCGCTTATGCATGCCGGCCGGCCCCGCATGGCCACGTGTGCCCGTAGGGTACACGTGGACGTGGGGAAATCCGAAGCTCGGTGATCCTCACCGAGCCGGATTAGATCCATAGTTATCGGACACACCTGTACCTTCCCAGGTACACGTGTGTTTCCCACTAACAAATACATCATAGGTTGTGGCCATAGAAATACACCCTGGCAGTGGCCGGCGTAGTAGCTTGGGGGAATGAGGAGCCAGTATTATCATGCCAGCATGGCATGGTACTACAGTATGTTACGTCTAAGTTGTCATAGGCTCACTTTAGGAGGCAGTTACGATGTTACGAAAAAATACAACGATGTTATTAGTAGGTCATAGCATCAGTCAATGTGTAGCCAATAGGCTTCAGAAGTAGGAAGAAAAATTGAAATTTGTAGCTTCCATGACATAAGAATATGAGCAATGAAACATAGAAATTCCAAATGGAACATGGGAAAGCTCACTGATGAAATTCGGCTTCAAAAATATGCTTAAATAGCATTTTTCGAACGAAAATCGCATCACTTATCACTTATATCGATGAAGATCTGTGGATTTTTTTATTCCTGTAAATTGGCACCTGGAGGTCCACGCACCCGGAAAGAACATGGATTTCTCTTCTCGTTCAATCCGAAGGATAGTAGTTTTGCTGCCTTGGATGGCGTGGGACGATACGTATCACAGATGAAAACTTCCCAATTTCTTCTGCGCAGCACAAAGACATGGGTAATCTGGATGTGAAAGCCCTTAACTCCTTTGGTAGGCTGAAGAAAGCTTGAATTTCGTGCATGCCGAACATTGTACCCCATATCATGCCTGGACAGAATCAATTTGTTTCTGATATGTACAAAATACAATTGGAAGTCCTTCTAATATATCATTCAGGAGGTTTCAAAACATATACAGATGTTAGAAAGAATAGTACGCCTGTATCCTAAGCCTTCATCAATGGGGAAACCTCTCTGTTTTCGTACCTATTTTCCATATTGTTCGGAGAAAACTAGTAAAGAAATGTGATGCCGTACCGTGTAGTCTGATCGATAGCTCTCAAATGGGAAATACCATATGGTTTGGATAAGATTCAGCAGCCTCACTCATCCTAGGCAAGCTGTGGGTCAGATGAAAACCGGATACGCTAGTTGTTCAATCACTGTACATATGATGGGATGGAGCGCAATGTCAGTCCAGCGGCAGTGGGATGTAGAATGGCTGATATTTATCTAGACGAATGTCGTTGGAGGTGAGAAATGTATTAATATCAACACTTAATTGATTGTGGGATAGTGAGTATTCGTCGTGGAAGCAGTGGATGCAATTCTCTTACGAAAATAGAAGATTACTGTGGGATACGAAAATTTTTGTAGTTCAAGATCCAGTTGAGTGACTTGTTGTGATGGTTCGGAATGGAACCTGGGCAGAGCGATGTGATTCCTTCAGGACTGCCAGTTGGCCTACCCTAGGGATGTGAATACTAGATGAATGGTGTAACGTCACGATCGGGGAATGAATCGCAACTGAAAGAACGAAGGAAAAGGAGGTGGATAGAGCTGGAAGAAATAGAATGGAAAACGACATTTCGTTGAACGGACTGAATTCTCGAGGTACCAGAGAAGAATGAAAGTCCTGTTTGTAGGCTTCGAACGGCATAACATTCTGCATCCTTCCATGTTCTGGGGAAAGTGCCGCCCAAAAAAGTTTAAATATCGACAACTGTCTTCTCATCTTGATAAGTGGGGGATCAGGGCGCCTGGAAATGGATGCAGGAGAAGATCATTGTTTCAGAATATGATTTTATAGTGTCTCCACTGTCATTGTTATGTTCATTCTCCATCACTGTAATTCTATTCATTCGATTTGATTCACAGTAAAAGTGTTCTGAAATGTTCCCCAGAATGGATATATTGTAGAGGCGCTTTTTTCACCTCCAGGCTGTGATATTTATTCTCTTTATCTCGCCAGATATAAAGTTCCTTTTCAATAGTTTGATACAATATCCTTGTTCTCCTATGGGGTTATTGAGTGCAGAGTATCAGGTTGTGCCTGGCGGGGAAAATCTCTTGTCGCGAAATCCAATCATGAACAGAGCTGCAGGGTACAGCGACCTCTATCGAAGCAGTCGAGATTGGCACGTTCCAAGGAAATACATTTCGAACAAACTTTAACTGAGAATGATTTAAACGGTGCAGAAATTTCTCCTTGTACAGCAATGGATGGACCATATACAAGCCTGGATGAAGCTTTCGAAGGGAAAGAGCAATTGCCTGATTTTGAGGCGCCTTTAACATCAGTAGTCAGACCATCAGTTGACATATTATATTCGGCGGCAGCTCGAGAAGACAGTTCCTTACGAATTGAAGCGACAGAGACACTTGGTGTGCTGCGGGCATCCAATTCTCGGAAGGCTGGGAGTAGGGACGAGGATGATATCATTGCAGTACTCAATGGGGACTGATTCGACCTTGAACACTTTCGATCACGTTGTCCATCTGTGAAGGACTTTAAGGCTTTAATTAAAGCAATTTTTAGATATGACATAGAACGCTCTGGATTTTCACAATGTGAAATTTCCGATGATAAACATAATCGAACCACAGTTTATATGCCTTCTCCTTTCAAGCCCTTAAGTTACATGTCGTGGGGTTCCATTCCAGTCAATTTTACAGCAGTCCTCCTGAGTTCCCTGCAGTTACAGATTCGAGAAAATTAACGCATCCCATGCAAGCAAATATCGCTGTGCGAGTGTGTGCAGCAGTAGAACGTCACGGCAAAATGCCTGAAGATGAGAACTACATTTGGTATGGCCACTGCAGTGAGATTCCATCATTTTCTGGACTAGTACAGATATACACAGACAAATCAAATAGCACACTGAACGCATCTGCATTCACGTTATATCCAGTTCATGCCACATTGTTGACTTTTGAAGACAGATGGAGGCGCTCTCTAATCACCACTGGTCGCACTGTGCTGGGATATTTACCTGTTTCATTTTGTCATTCTGGAAAAGGAAGTACTGATGAGACCGAGAACGATTTGAGCCATGGTGCAGGGTGTACTGTTGATCGGGAAGAGAGGAAGGAATTGCTACACAAATCACTTCAGGTAATTCTTAGAGATTTAACACCGAAGCTCTTCGTGGATGTAGCTTAAGAACTTTGGACCGGAAAAATTGTGATGCCACCCAGTAATTGTCAGTTACTGTGCGGATCTACGGGAGTCTAAAGAACTTTTGGGGGTGATGCACGGGAACTGGTCAGCTTTTTCATGCCATCTGTCCCTGAAACCAAGGGAATGTATTTCAGGTACTACTCGTTTTGGTGCAGGGACAACTAAGATCGAGGAGCCCTTCAGAAAGAACTACAAGACGCTATTAATTCAAAGCGATAATTCCGAACTCCTTGGGAGACATGAAGACTCCATAAATGCTCGAAAGAAGACGAATTTGATATTGCGAAAAAGATCTCTTGCTGCTTCTGGACCAGCTTTCGCAGGTTTAACTTCTGCAGCACTTCCTGAGTTCGACCCATACTCGGGGTTTCATTTTGAGCATACGCAAAATTTGCATATAAGTATGACAAAACTCTTACTGCTTGCAAGTTCAGAACGGCTGCGCTCTCCGGATCTGAGTACTACTGCATTTCGTACAGTTTCCGTGAATGGGATAGTGAGAGGTAAGCCATTTTCTAAGATAAGGACCCATCTGTTGAACTATCTGAATGGTTACCTGCGACATCTTTACGAGTTCTATGTTACATCGGGTTTCAGAGTCGACTTTTGCTCAGGGGGAAACGGATCAAATTTCAACGGATTATTTACGTATTCTGGGTTGGTCGGAAAGTTGGAGGCAAAAGATTATCGGAACGTCGAAATGATCTTGCCCTTCATTGGTACAGTATCTGATAAGGGGTGAGCTGAAACATAGGAAGGTTTGACAATGCATGTGTTTACTCTTTATGCAACTATTTCATCAAAGATGCTCACCAACTGCTATGGTGAAGGGTGGTGTATGAAGGATTTGGAGGTTCTACAGGAAGACATACGTTCTTTCAAAACCAGGACTGTCTCTTTGCTAGGCTCCTATCAGAAATCTGAGATAGGAACCCTGAAGTTCCACCTCCTGGATCAATTCGTTGCTGATATTGGAAACGTTGGAGGAGTGCAGCACATGGAACCCATTCTTTTCGAACGTTCACATGTGCATTTTAAAAAATGTAGAGAAGCACTTCCCGGCGCTTGCGAAATGCAAAGAAGGAGACTCTTCAAGCGTTAAGTTAGGATGAGGCCCTGCGTCAATGAAAGGATGAGAAAACTTTCATAGAAATCTTGCGACGGCGGAGAAAGCTTATCAAAATTCATTCTGCGACAGTATATGGAGGTGGACGCATGAAGAGCACCGCCGTATCTGAAGATACATTGGTGTTGCCCCGAGATGGACCGATAATTACATTGTGCGATTTAAGAGATGCTTGAAAAGCTGGAAGAAGATATCAGCTTTTAGTCCGAGAAAGATCAAAAAGTTCATGTCATGCTGCTCCAACCTAAAAAAGTGCATGGACGCTATAGAATTGCTGAAAGATATTGGAATTGACGGAATTCGGAGTCTCGAAAAGGATATGTTACAGTACATAGGGGAAACACCGTCTACTGCAATGTGTGGAAACATCCGTATACGACGCTTATCATCCGGTTTTATATCAGGGAGAGCTGCACCGACCCAGATGGACTGTACTGTAACAGCAGATGGAGAGATAGTTGCACATTTACCTGATTCCAACCAACTTCTCATTCAAGAAATTGTTGCGATGAGGACTTCTATGGAAATAGAAAACTTCGCCAGGACTGCGTTATGGTTAAGGCAGAAAAGAATGCTTTGCTTCAACTTGAATGAGTGGATGTTCTTCACGATGTATGTCTTGGGCCCGTTCTATGCATCTTGAGTTTGGTTATACCGTCTTCTGTAAATGGAAAATGAAGTTCCCAGTGTGATAAATCTCTTCACGGCCGAGAGATAGCATTTATAGAGTACTTCGACTTGACACTATTCTGTGGAGAAGTGGATACAATTCTGGGTTGTATCAAGCTCTCTTGGGGAAAGAATGAAGGAAAGGAGAACAGGGGTGACCACACAGTTTGCAGTGAGAAGGATGTGGCAGCTGGAAGATGGTTCAGCCCTACACCTGTATCAAGCTTATTGGGCGCAGTACTTTTTGTTCCCACCGGGAACGGAACGGAGACCTTCACATTTGACGAGAAAGAGCGAACCAATGAAATTAACTTTCCTCGCTAGTGGGAAGACGAAGAGTCTTATGTAAAAAGATTCTTTCGTTACCCATCTAAAGATCTTTTCAATATATGAGTCTCACCGTAAACTGGAACGTGTTACTATCAGTGTTAAGATAACCTAATGAAATTCAAGAATAACAAGGACATGTGGTATGTACGTTTGGTATTCTGAGATGAGTACTGTTTCTGTTTCAATCACAGTTCTACGTGCATAATAATATGTATAGGATAATATGGCAATGGAGGTTGTGGTACTCATAGAATCCAAGATTCTCTTGGACATGTGGAAGCTTTAGATAGCTCAAGTTGCATCTTTAAGATGTTGCAACAATAGCAATGTACAAATTTTTAAAGGGCAGTGGCCGAATAGACCGATTTAGTAGGCAAGTTGCTACATTACATTACTTAGTCTTAACCATATATTATAGATTTCCAGCGAGAAGGGTTCAGCAATATTAGGGAGTAGGAGAAGTGATGCGGAGCTGCAGATGTTCTAAGCTTCGTATGCTCTCATTCTTTGGAACACTGCGGTTTAGTATCCTCCAGTAAAATTCCATACTATTTATCGTATGCATGCTATCACTGCAGTAATTTTAAGAACACTATAAGATGGTGTCTCGAGAACCCGACAGTGGCGTCGTACGCACAACGAAGTTGAAAATATGACAAAATCGTAAAAACAGATAAACATACTGCGGCAAATATCTTGCGGTCTGTATGTGGGGAGACATGATATAAATTACTTACAGTAGCTCATATTTTAGCATCCGTACATATATTTTCTTTTCTTTGTTTGTTTATGTAATATGGAAGGATATGGTGAAAAGTGGTCTCTCAGCCTCGTTTTTGTACACTTGTGTAATTCGTTGGGTCGTTGGGGGGTTGATGGTGCTCATACATGAAAACATTTTTCTTTTAAGGGTTCGATCGGTGAGCGCAGTTATCGTAGTGACATAGCCACGCAGACCCAGAGGTATCCGCAGTAGTAACCCGCTACTAGACCGTTGACCACTAAAAACTCTCTCTAATCCGACAGGCAGCATTTGGTCGCCGGCAATACCCGGGAAGGAAACCTCACAGCCATTACCATAGAACGTGTTGAGTAACAGATGGGCGAGAAGCGTTACCGACGCTGTTAGTTGTAAACATGACGGGCGGGTGGGAGGAGAAGGAAAATCCCTACCTTCTGGGAAAGAAGCAACCGCCAATATCGGCGTTAATTGTAGAAAGTAGGAGACCCTGTATCAGGTATCCTGACAGTCCGTAATCTGAACTTCTCTTACGTTTGTTCCAGACCGAGCGCCATCAGTATTCTCCTTGTCCAATCAACCTCTTCATTAGTACAAGCGTGCGCCGACAGTGGCCGTGTTGAGCTTGTAGATACGTAGATGCATCATTGCCAACCCCTCCGAGATCGCTGACATTCTCGCAGCTCTGCGCCCGACCATTTCTTCATATATGATAGCCAATCATTCAAATGAAAAAGATCGTAGCATGCTTTGGAATAGAAAATATAGCAGACCTCAACAGGAGTTGAGTAAATGCCGGAGGGTCAGGCCAGACATAAGCTGAAATTATGCTCTAACTTCGACTGGACGGGGATCGCTCTTGGAAGATTCTTCCTACATAAATATGCGTATTACTAATAAATATACTAATAAATAAATAAATAAATACCAAAACAGTTTGTTTCATAAAACAATACAACCCGTAGAAGGGCGCCAAAAATGAATGATTATTCAGGTCTTGTTCGACGGCACTTTATGGAACCCGTGCCCTTTTCTCGAAATAAGTGGTAGAACTTCTACTCATGCACCTTCCATCTCCAAGCACCTGCATCATCATGGCATAACGCAAAGTATAACTGCCCCCCGAGAGAAACGACCGTTTTGCAGAGGCCTGATTGCAAGCTTTGCAGGACGGTGCATCTGAGCTGTGATTGACTTGCCTGAGAGGGGCCTGAGTGGAGATCGAATGTTTGTGGAACATGGGGGATAAGCCCCATTTAGGGGATGCTTGGTGGGGTGGGCGTTTGGTGAAGTATGTGGAAAGGGGAGGAGGTTACTCTGTAGATTGGACTTTGGGTGTGGAGGCGGCGCAAGAGGGATGTGATTTTCGGGAGGGAGCTGGGTCATTTGTGGCGGCTTGTTGGGACGATCTACAGATTTTGTTTTCAAGAAGTGGAGGAGTTTTTGTTGCATTGCGCTGGATACTAGACGAAAGGTGGTGCTTATGGAAGCAGGTGGTAAGAAGAGGGTGGTGAAGGGGCTTTCTGTTACGCTTGCCGGACCTGTTTTTTGTTGTGCGGTGACCCACTACCTGTGCAGCAGTAATGTCTTTTGGAGATACCAAAGGCGTCGCTAGATTGCGAGAGTTGAAGAGTGCTTTTGTATGCTAGAGTTGTAAGTGTGAAACTGGGGAGGGCAAACCAGTGACAGTATGACAGACTTTTTCAAAACCTGTGCGACAATGGATGTGAGCCTGTCCTCTAGGAAGCATTCGCAATTTGAGGCCGAGTTTAGTGAAATTACGATGCAGTAGTGTTGCATGATGAGGTTCCATTGTTCTATCTCATCTAATGGTTCAATTCTTTTGAGGTTAAGAGTTTGCGAGGGGTTTAATGTGCTTTGGAAGGCATCACAAAATGTGACAGCATCGATATCTGGACAGCCGAGGTCGTAGAAGCGCTTCTTCTGCCTGTCCAGAGAATGGGGTATTTATGAATTCCGAGGAGCGGAGAACCTTTGGCGGCAATGTTACGGACCTTTTGCAGACCGAAAGTATCGGTAAGGCCGATTTGCTTGTTGTTTAGGAAGCGTTTTGTGCCAGTGAAGGAATCTGCAATAAAGCTGATGAGAGCGTCGGATTGTTCGGGCTTCATGTAAATGAAGACGATTTCTGCAACGGTGAGTGTTGGTCCGGAGAAATCAACGCCGGATTCCTGGAGAGCATTTTGCAATGCTTTAAGATCGCGCAAGCCACAGGCTTGAAGCTGGTACGTGAATTTGAGAGCATCTTCGGAGCCGCGTTCGCGGGCGGTGATGCCCGTTTTGGAATTCTGGATACTTTCGAAGAGTTCATTACCGCGCGGCACGTTACGTACAATATCGATGTCGGAAGCGACAACCGCCGGGAAGTCGAGCTCGACGTAGCGGAAGGGCGGGTAGAGGCCGGCGTCATCGAGGAGCAGGAAGGTCAGGGTATCAAAGCCGGCGCCAAGGGAGATGTTCTGGATGGAGTGCGATGCGTTCTGATGACGGAAGCATTTGACCGGTGAGGTGTTGACAAGGACGTGGGCGAAGGTGCCGCGGTTTATAAGTGGGGTTCGGGTGAAGCGGGCCAAAGAAGGGTCGGTGGGACTGAAGGATCCTTTGGGCGGGTTCTAGAATATTATGGCGGAGAAGAAGGGGTCGTGGTAGTAGCCCTTCAGGAGTGCTGCGGCCTTTGAGGCGAAGGCTTCACCATTGGTGGCACGTACGGCTACGGAGTTTCAGCGATGCAACCAAGTCATTTTGCGCGGTGAGGCATCGCAAGGCCAGCGCTGGGCGAGAAAAATGGTGGGGGCCAGGGAGGCGGAGCGCGCTGGATAGCTTGGCAAGTACCTTTTATAAAAAATGTAAAAGCACTGAAGTCTATCCTAGCCGTTGGTACCGTTCAGAGCTATTGGAAGCGCTGAGAGGTGCTTTTCTCTTATCAAGGCATGTTCGTGTGCATGTGCATCCATTCCGGCCCTCCGCGTAATCACGCACCCCCAACTCGGCCTAGGTTTTGATGCGTGCCTACCAATGGCCTCGGCAGCGCGCTGCTTCCGCCTCGCAGAGCCCTACATGCACGGCCGAACACTACTAGCCTTTGGACTAGAAACCATCCCCTTCCCCTTCATCCGTCTACAACTTGCGCCATCAACACAGATCTCCCTCCTTCTCGCGCTCCCCATATCCCCACAGAAGCAAATCCACGCCTCCGTCCAAACAACCCTCTTCAACCGCGGCCTCCTTCTAAAGCTCTCCCTCCCCTTCTTGAATTTTATTCCCACTGCCGCTGTCAAATGGTGGGCAATTTATTGCCTCACTCGGCTTTCATACCAGTTGTACTCAGTTTTTAGACGAGAAATACATGGGTACATGGTTGCCGTGAAGGATTGCTGCATGGAGTCTTTCACATAATACATTTAATGGTTATATTATCTTCACTTACTATGGATCTTAACGGAATGGCGGACACTAGTGCGCCTTACAAGTGGGTACACTCAAGGTTGTTTTCGGGATAATACTCCTAATGATAGGAGTATTATCCAGATGAGGTTCCCTAATATTAGTATCGTCCGGAACTCCTTGCTACTCTAGAGCCATTCGGTTGAACCAATGCTTTATATTATTTTAAACTATTCCTTTCGATCTATAATCCGAACTGATTTGCGGCAAGTTTTCCATTTCTGCTTCAACGTTTTAGACGTAGAATTTATTACATTTCTTTCTGGAATCATCAGGCCAAATGCGGTATGGACATTTGGATTCATACAGGGCTGTTTGTGCAACCCTGTCGGCGCGTCGCAGTTCAGTGGTTTTTTACCCACTGCACTTCATAAAGTATAGGGGGCCCCGTTCTGCACCTGATAAGCATCAGATATCATCTCCAAGGGCATATACACTACCCATTGCAGCCTCCCTACCCTTCCAGTCGCCCACGCCATAGTCTCCCAATCAGACCGGCCTCCAACTTCATCACCATTCTATCCGTTCTTTCGCCTTCCTCCCTACAGCACCAGCCGCCCACGCCATCACCATTCTACACGATCTTCCCGCCTGTCGACCTACCTCACAGGGCCCCACGGCATCAACCTTCAACAAGGGCTTCTGCTTTTCCCATCCCCGCTTGCAACTGCCGCATATCTCCGTGCACCCTGCACCCGCAATTATACACCCTTCGACCGGCAGTCCCCCAAACCTCAGTCACATCCAGTTATTTCTCCCCCGCACCTCTCGACTAGAAGCGAGGGTAACTTGAGGTACTGCATAGCCCAGGCGACGCTTTCCTTCCTTTGAACCGACCTGAAAGTCAAGTGGTGAGTCGGGAGCAGACTGGAAATGGCTATGGGAGGTGGAGATGCGGGTGTTAGCGGTCCATTGAAACAGACAGAAAATTATACGGGGAGAGCTAACAAAGAAAAGGCTGCGGGGAATTACGAGACATTTAATATCGAATCCGTAGTTTGTGGGGATGGAAACGTATCGAATGGCATGTCATTGCGAAACATGAAAATATATGCGAGCGAACGGGTCGACAGGCATCGATTCGTACTACGAGGTGGACCTCGACATGATTATTTTCAGTAGTCGTGGTGGTCGGTTGGGTGGGAATTGGAATAACCAAGCAGTCAAAAGGAAAACGAAGAAGACAAGATATTCTGCTGTTCCTCGTATCAATATAACGTCGAATAAGCGAGAGAATAGGCATTGGATTGAGAAGAAGCTATGAACTGCAGCCTTGCGCTGGCTTCACCAAAACTGCGGCTTCGCGCTTTCCGTTGGAGGCCCTGGAGATCGATTGGGAATATCTGGAGTCGAGAAGCATTATGATCTGGAACACGGAGAGTTGTTAAAGAAGGAAAACGATGGTAACCGTATTTCAGCTTCTATCATCATGGCAGTAAATTTTATATCCGGAGGCGAAGAATCTCAGACTGTCAAGGACTACTTTTTCGAAGAAAATCCACACTTCCTAAACATCAAGGGGCTTCTATGCTTCATAAGCTTGGTACACGTACGGAAATTCGTAAAGTACCAAAAGAAGACCTCGAGAGGTTCAACGAGAACCGTTTCAAGCACACCGCAACGCGCTAGAGAGGGGTATACATCGTCCATGTTTCTGAACATGCGGTGGTTTCCCATGCCATTGTTTTTGATGCTGGGCGGAAGCTAATATTCGATAGCTGCGAAGATTTCCCCATGCGATTGAGCGAAGATCTGTCGCAAGTGCGGAGGAGAGAGATCTAAGCATCTGAGAGTTCCAGAAGTTCGCATGATCGTTAAGCAATCTAAGATGAAAACCCTAGTTTGAATGCTTAGCAGCTCCTTAAGGCTAGAAAATATCCAAAATTAAACTGCAATTTTAGATTACATTAGTTTGCGTGCCAGCATGCCGTACAGTGAAGTTTATGTATCAAAAAAGTAAAATTTATGTACCGTACACTAATCGCTTTGCGAAACTGCACGAGATTGCTGTACCGGACGATGCAGGGGAAGACGATCGTGCAACGGCCATTATCCACTGCCGTAAATTCAACCTCATCGCAATAGGTTGAGTTAGGCGGAATGCTATATGCCGAGAGCCTAGATTAATGACGAAGAACGGTAAGCACTTAAGGAAATGCATCAGCCGCAAGTCTTGGTGTCCTCTTTACGCAACTAATTTCTTTCCATTACATTGGCTTTGCTCACGGGATGACGGGCGTTGCGTCGGGGTCTTTCAGCTTTACCAGCTTCGTTACCGTATTCATGGGCATTTCAGGATGATGGGGAGATGCTGGACACATCCTGGTACTCCCAGTACCCGCCGAGCAGATTATTACACGACTTATGCGTGCTCAGGAGTGCCGAGGTTAGTCCAGATATCCCCACTGCAGCGGCAAATTTATGAAGCCAATTCATTTACTTTCTTCTACGAAGTAAACGTACTCTTGCCCATCTTCGATGTACTACAATTCATCTCCCGTGACCCATTGATACGATGATAGTGATGCTCAGGGTGTTCTCGCGAATCTCCAGTTGAATCCTCGTCCATTTCCTCCTTCAAGAATTTGGGCCTTTTCCTTAGACGCTCTTCTCCAGAAAACATTTCCTCGTCGCTTAAAGCAAATGGCACGATGTTTTCAGAGGCTCTGATTGTTGCGAACTTCTCCTCAGTTGGAGCTGCACGTCCAACAAAGCAATCTAAAACATCAATCCAGCCACATATGTGACTAATGAAAAAGTTTCGAGTTGCTAAGATGTAGTGATACGCAATGGAAGGCATATAAACCACATTAGTTTTGGTCTGGTTGTTTACCTTCAGAACGTTTCCGCCATCTCGTGTTCGAAAGAAGAATTCCCAATCTCTCTCATCAGTTCCACATCTTTCACTAGCTCATCATGGGAGACCTCTTCCAACTTCTTTTGAACATCATCTTGCAGATGCTCGACCCATTTCGGCAATAATTTCTTAAAGGTGAGAGTGAACGCCATATTCCGATTACCACCTTTCCCCTCAGGGCTTCCAAGATAGATAACGTTCTACATTATCCAAGAATCCAGACCGGCCAATTTCATTATGCTAGAACCTCTGTCCGGTTCATAGACATAGAAAATCTGGAAGCAAGCCAAAGCCGCACCTTTATTGAAGAGAGTATTGACGTAATCTCCCCCACTGAAGTTTTCGGCTCTTCAATAGTTTCGTCTTCCTGGTTCCGAAGTTCTTCTCAGGAAGCCTTCCTCCACCACGATAAATCATAATCGCCGCCCTCAACCCTCTTCGAAATGTTCTGCATAGCCGTTGCCTTTTCCACTTTCTTGAGCTCAAGAAGTTGGGATTCACTTCCAACGCCGCTGGTCAAAAACTTATACCAGAGAAGTGAGAAGAACTCATTCTTAACAGCCCGCTTACGATTGAATAAGGGCATTGCGAATTACTTTTTGAAACAATCTGTTGTCTCATGATCACAAAGAGCTGCTTTGTACAAGCTTCGAAATTCGTCGACATCTTCGAAGTGCTTAAATCGTTCCTCTTCACACTCGACTTCTCATAATGCATGAAAAATCATGACATCCGGCAGGGAACCACTAGACTGAAATAGTTCCCCCTCCCTGTCAAGCTCCATAGTGCATTTAGGAATCCCGCAAATACCCCCATCGACCTCTAAAAGCAACTGTGGGCTGCCCAAAACTACGTTCTGAGAAGCCTTGGACGGATTTCCATACCTCCTGGTCCAGCCACGTACTCGACTTCTTCCGCCTCCATCCTCATCCTCTCGCAAGGTACTCTCAATTGGTTCATCAAACGCATGAAATTTGGCACATTTCCGAGTATTGGAGACAATCACTTCATGCCTTTCACTTAGGCCGGATTACGCTGCAGCAGCGTGGTACTTATCCCACCAGTGGGAACCACTTCGACGTCTCCCTCTCAGTGGGGTACGATTTCCTCCCGTACTGTTACGTTTAGATTAGGAAGTCCTTTTGTGTGAATTTCCGGATGCCTCGATCCTCGCCTCCAACAAATCAATTACAATTTCGCTTGAGTCAAGGTACTTCCTCATGGTTTGGTTGGCTGTCAGGAGTGAGTCATTCATTCGACGTTCACGTTTTAATGTCTCCTTGAGACGGTTGATGATATCAGCCTGGAGTTCTACGGCCTTCTCATATCCTATACATGCCCCACATGCAATACTCTCACCCTTTCCTCCATCTGTAGCCTGTCCGTTTTCTGCACCTTGCCCATCTATTCCTCCCAATAGAAGGTCAATGGGCGCAGTTGATCTGACTGACTTCCGACTGACTGGAACTCCAGCTCTATCACTAGAACTGTCAACTTTACCTCCTGCAGCAAACCCAACCTGATCACCACTTAGTATGGATTTACGGTTTACAACGTCATCTGGGGAAGAATCCTGTATATGAGTTGTTTCTTCAGCAGCCGAAAACTCGGGGCCTCACTCTGCTATTTCTGCAGTTCCGAGGTGTAACCACAGCAAGAATTCCAATCTTTCCTGCCACAACTGCAGTTTTCCCCTTTGAGTAGACCTTCTCGCGCGAAATGCAGGTCTCTCATCATTTACTCCATCCGTAGCGTGTCGATTGTTGGAACCTTGCACATTCGATCCTTCGAGTGGAACTTCTGCGTTCGCAGTAGGTATGGGTGAGTTCAGACTGACTGGCATACCAGCTCCACCACTAGAACTGGGAC
>JAUBNZ010000743.1:0-14768 GCA_032355485.1 Bonnemaisonia californica
CATGACCTATCGGTCCAAACATATGCCCCACGGCGCGCGCATCATCTCATGTTTGAAGACAGGCTGTTTAATCCGCTGGCGGCGGCGTAGGTAGAACGGTCCATGCTTCAAACACCTCAAAAACGATGGTCTGCCTACCACTCACTCGCCTTTCGAATAACCCCCTCTTTTAATGGCGAAAGCCTGAAGATCCGCAACCTCATCCATTCTCTTGACCGACAGACATCGAAATGGTCTCCACCCGCTCTTCCCTGCGCACTGGAGCTCCAGCTGACAACGTCAATTCTTCGCAGACCAGCAGAGAACGACCGCCCCGCGCTTCTGCACAAAGACCGGAGTCCTCTTCAGCCAAACCTTCCCGGCGCGGCAGAGTGGAAGATAGCTCAGATCGAAGAAGAAACGAGACCCACGGAATACCATTCGACCTAACGGATGACCTGCATTCCGGCGTGAAAACAACACCGCCTTTGGACAGGAGGACCACTGGCAGGGAAAACAGACGTCGTACTTCTGTACGCGTTTTTCCGAAAACCAGCGCGGGTACTCAGGAAAGCGACGGTAGGAATGACGCTCCCGAGGTGCGCGCGAGAACGGGTGAAATGCAGGCGCAGATTGACGATACCCCTCTGATGAATCAAGGCTTGCAAGAAGCCTCTGTCCAGGAAGTCGCGGAGGACAGTGGTGGAGAGTGGAGCATAACTTTTGGGGGTGACAAACGAGATGCAGATGACCAGAATGTCGGCCACCCTGAAGACCAAGGTGACCTGCTTATCGACACCCCAACTCTGGTCAAACCCGCTGCAGCTAGAGGATTTAATCGCGATGTAGATGCCAGTGGGAGTTCAGATATGCAAGCGGGGCAGGAGATGCTCAAGCTAATGAAAAGTCCTGCAGGTGCACATTCAGATAGGCAATTGTGTTCGAAGGATGCCCCGCATGCTAAGACGCAACCGTCTAAACCTGTTACAAGTGACAGTATTGTCGTTGCCAAGACCGCGCCTTCGAAGAAAGTGGAACATGCAAAAAGGGTAAATATTGATACTACGGGTGAGGGGTCTGGACCACTCGGGAACGCGAAAGAAGCAGTCCTGTCCAGGGATGACGTATCAGAACGCGAAAATGCCGAGACAGATAGGACTTCGGAAGTCGTTATGAAGCCGTATCCGACAGCTCACGAAGTCCAAACAGGCAGGCCGGTCAGTGCTGAGGAAATCAGCACCGTCGGCAATGGTTTTGGAAAAGATGAGAGTGCGAGTGCATCCAAGAATAGCCTCCATGGCAGCGAAGAGAGCGAACTCAGTCTTGCAAAAGCAAAGAGAGTGGCGATGCCGGTCATTCGTACTAAAGTGGTAGTAGAAAGTGCAGGATTGTCGGCGACCAAGACGAAAACACCAAGGAAGTCGGCGACTAAGGCGAAAACACCAAAGAAGTCGGCAACTATGGATAGGAAGAGGATCTCAGGAAAGGACGGGCTGGCTAGATGCCCTTCCCTTGAAATTGTTGACTTGCCTGCTCCGGACACTGTAGCACCGGCAGTGGAGAATACGGAGACGAGAGAATTCAAAGGGAAACGGAAGCCAGCTGGGAATGTCGCGACGAAAGGCGACCTGCTCTCGGCTGCCGTAGAGAAGGCATCGTTCCAAGATGATATTCCAGGTACTGGGAAGATGAACTGCATGATGGACACGGATGCTCAGACAGTGGAGCTTGTTGAGGATGAAATAGCCATTCGTGGAGAAAAGGCCACAAAGAAGGCCGAGCATCCAAGTACAGAGAACTCTGTGGCAGAAAGGGTGGAAACAATTGAAGTGGAAATTAGGAAGCTCAGTGGAGCTGGGGAAACTAAAGAGAAGGGAACCGTACACGCAAAGGGGACTCTCGACGAGATGCATGAGGTTGAAAATCCGAAACCCGTGGGAAAAGAAGTGTCTACTCTGAGTGTACCATCCAAAGGCACAAAGCTCCATGATGAGGGCGAGGAATCTGGAAAAGATGACAAGCATGAGCCGAAGAGTAACGTTGATGCGACTAATGCGTTTGTACCGGATGGTACCTCTAATGCTGAAGAGCCTCTCATGGACGTTGTAGCGAAGGAGGCTACGAACAAATTGCCGAGTCCGCATACCGGAGCCGAATGTAAGTCTGTGGAGCAACCGCTGGACTTTTTTGAATTTGCTCAAAACAATGTCTCTAGCTTCATCTGCCGCGATTCTTCACTCAGCCAGCTTTGCAGGTTAGCTATCGACGAGTCATACCGCGAGCAGTCTGTTGTAGAATTCGGGAACAATGCCATGGCGAATCAATTTGCTCCGCGGCGGCGGAAGCTTGGACGACCGTCTCTCGGTCCGATACTTTCTTTGGCTGCCGGTAAGCAAGTTGACAGCGATCAATTATGGGAAGAGATCGAACTAAGGAACAAGCCCCTGCTTGCACATGCCCACAAGCGACTGCAGCAAATTTCCAAAGAAGTCCAGTTGTCGAAGCTTAAAGCAGCAACTGCAGAAGCACTGCAACAGGAGGATGAGAACAACGTGAACGATTTGAAAGGCACTGAAGGTCAGCTTGGAAAGGATCAAGTCTTGCAGGACGGCTCTGGCCTGGAGGTGGAATCCAAACCCAAGAAACGAAGGGTGAAGTTTTCATCACCTATGAATTCTGATTCTGATTCGTCCGGTGACGAGGGGGCGGTTGGCAAGGAAGCTGGTACTCAAGGCGATGATCATCCTCTCGAAGATGGATTTTTCGATCTTAACGATATGGAAAGATTTGCGGGGGATGCCGAAGCACTTGCAGAAGCTGGAAAGTTGATGGCGTCTGATGATGATTCGGACGATGGAAGCGCACCCTCTGAATCTCCCTCGGATGACGATGGGGGCGATGTTGGCATGAAGGAAACCCTTCGGTATAACGACTTTTTCGACCCACCATGTGCTGTAAATGGCGTCGCATCTGGTGGCAAGGCTAGTCGAGTTTCAAAGCTTTTGGATTCTAACGACGTAGGTGAAGAGGATGAAGTCACCCCAACGCCCCTGTCTATTTCTCGCACCCGGATTCGCAGAACAATAGAAGCTATCGAGGAGGAAAACATTGGCAAAAAGCCGTGGCAGTTGCGCGGTGAAGTCACAGCTCATGCCCGACCAAAGGACAGTTTAGTGGATGCAACTATGGACCACGACATTGCCTCCAAACCGAAAACAGCCCCCGACCCAGAGGAGAGTAGGGACATTGAAGACGTTATTCGACAGCGAATTGCCGACGGCCTTTTCGATGACGTCGTCAGAGCGCTTCCTGAAGAATACGAGGCTGAGAAAAGATCCAAGAGCAAGAAAGAACTGCCTGAGATATCCCAAGAAAAGCCTCAAGAAGGGCTAGGTGATCTTTACGCTAGAGAATTTATGGAAGAGAAGAACAAGAAAATGCAAAATGCACTTGCGTCCACTGAGGTTCAAAGAGAAACTGTCGAGCCCGAGACTGAACAGCAATCCGAAGTTAACCGGTTGTTTGAGAAGCTCAGTGTGAAATTGGACGCATTAGCAAGTTTGCATTTCACTCCGACGGCTGCCAAGTTTTCGACTGAGATGGAAGTCAATTCCAACGTCAAAGCCCTGGCAGCTGAGGAAGCCATTCCAGACGCCGTCAGCGATGGAGCCCTTTTGGCCCCCCGTGAAGTTTATTCGGTGGAAAAGAAGGCCTTGGTTGGGGATAAGGAGCGCACGAAGGAGGAAAGGAAGGCGGAACGAAGAAAGAAGAAGAGTGGTATCCGGAAGGCGAAGGAAGCTAAACGTGGTAAGGACAGTGTCCTTGCGCAAACAGATCCTGTGGAGGCAGAAAAGCGGAAGGCGCAAACGGCACTAGCTCGCCGGGGAAAGAAGATACGTCCAGCACAAAAATCTTCCTCACTCACACAGTTTGAACGGCCTGATGATGAGGATATGCCAATTGGACTGAAGCTGAAAGCAGCAGCTGCAATTAAGGCTGCTGATGGTGCAGGCAACCATTCACGCAAGCCTGCCGCCCATCTTCTGTTATAGTCTTGTTTCGTTCGCTCTGTCGATAGTAGCACACTCATCAGGTTTGTGGAATTTGTACATGTAAGGTAAAGGTGCGTCGACTGCCTAATTGTGACCACGGATGCCAAGATATTTCGCACTTACAATCCGATAAACTACAATCCGGTCATACCTGCAACGTCAAAGGCCTACTACAAAAAATTGTTGTAAGGCAGAGCAAACGACTTGACGTTAGTGGGCTTGGCCCTGGCCTTCCATTAGCAGCGGTTAAGGCAAATTGCTTTGTTACATTCTGCGAACCTTTACGGAGTCCGCGGCACGTAGTCTTCGTCTAATTCTCTATATTGATCGCTGATGTTACCAGATGGAGCAGGTGATGGGTTTGGGTCCCCCTCTTCGACCCTACTCGGTGTGTCCTTGTCTAGATTCCCAGTTTGCTGCTGGGGAGGATTACTGCTGGCAGGAAGAGGCTCTGATGAGTTTCTTTCAGAAGCAGAACGCCAGCCAAGTAGGCTTTCCAAACCCTGTAACACATTATCTATCTTTCTGGCCGCTTGCCTAGCGCCCTGCATATCCGGGATATCTCTCAAAACAAAATCGTCTGCAAAGCTGATATGTTCCCGAAGTTTCCTAATATTGCTCTTGGTAATGTTGAGATGTTCCTTTGTGGAATGAGACAGCATCTTCCTGACGTACCGTCTCGCGCCTGCTCGAAACTCTTTGGGAAAGGAGCGTACGGGAA
Source organism: Bonnemaisonia californica (assembly GCA_032355485.1). Taxonomy (NCBI): domain Eukaryota; phylum Rhodophyta; class Florideophyceae; order Bonnemaisoniales; family Bonnemaisoniaceae; genus Bonnemaisonia; species Bonnemaisonia californica. The sequence continues at coordinate 4,753 of JAUBNZ010000743.1, forward strand.
ATGCCTTAATAGCATGGACGGACAGGTGATCCACCAGTGTCTTCACGTTCTCAAAGGTGGCAAAATCGTCCGAGGAAACTTCCACATCTGGAATATGTAGATCATGTATCAGCCGCCTTCCGCCCAAGGCATCGGAGCGGACACTTAACACAACGCCGTCTACTACGCGGACATTCACATCCATCCCCGAGGATTTCTTCGACTCGGGAACAGCAGCTCGTTCTACACGCTGTTTTTCAACGCTGCTCTTAGCGGTGTCCGATTGCATCTTTAGCTCTGCTTTTTTTGGCTCCTCCACATTCTGCGAGCGGAAATTCGAAGCCAGGAGAGTCCAATTGCTCTCCGAGAAGTCATAGGTATCGAATATGGTGACGACTTCCGGACTGGTCAGTTGGACATCTAGAAGGCAGCGACCTTCCTTCCGGGCGAAGGAGAGGCGTGCTTCCTTGAGACTGAAAAGCGGCCTGCCGCGCGGATCGAAGAGCTGCAGACCTTTGAGCGTGGAGCGTTGCCGGAAGGGCTGGAGGGATAGATTTTCCATCTTGCATTTGGTACGCAGGATTCGACTGACGATTCGCTCGGTTATTGGGGTTAGATTGGTGTAGAGCGCTGCCAGACCGGCGAATACTGAGAGGCCGATGAGACGAACAGGAATTGCGGCGAGGGAGGCATGGGCGGTGCGCGACGCGGACGTTTGGGGAAGGTTTGCGGACTGCGGGCAGGCGGAGGGACGGGGAGAGGGCGTGGAAAGCTTGTGTTGGGACAGTCTACAGGGAGAGCGGTTGTTCATGGTTTCGGGTGGGTTTGTGAGGTTGTGTAGTCGCGTCTAGTTCGAGTGGATTCCAACTGAACGGTGGTTGCGCATGGGTGAGGTTTGGAAGTTCGAAAGGGATTAGGCTTTTGGCAATTGGAGCTCTGGCTCGTTCAGGTCTGCCTTGAATCGAAATGGCTGCATCATGGGGAATACAGTAGTGACTGCAAGGACAGGCCCTTCGCTGATCTTCGCTGATCTTTGCTGATCTTTGCTGATCTTCGCTGATCTTCGCTGATCTGGCAATGATCGCTGTTCAAGTGGGCAGTACACGTATCGTGCCGTGTGGATGTATCCTCCTAGCCGTAAACTTTATCTAGAAATGAGATTGTATGAAAACCCGTTTTGCACTAAAATTTAGTCTGTACAGGCAGTGCTACTGTATGTACTGTAGTGGCCATCCCCTAAAGGGATGGCTTGAAGCTAGCCTTTGGCTTCCGTGCTCTTCATCTTCGTGGACGGAACAAGAGAAAGGGATATCCGAAGGAATTAATCTTGTCTCTAGTCTTTGCTTGTGGAGACTTCCAATGGTTTCGCGACAAGTACAGCATCATTCAATGGCATCTTGAAAAATAAAAGGAATAATCATCCGAGATAACAAGCTTCACAAGCGTACTAATCGTATCATAACACTCTGTCTTCCTACTGTACTTTCCACCTGACCTTGTGCCCCACAACACACACACAACTCAGGAGCGGCTGACGTGTGGCTGTTTCAGCGTTTCTCTGCAGCCTTTCAAATGCCCACCTTGCCGCTGTCTAAACTTTACGTCCAAACGCCTGATCTCCAGCCATCCATCTTAACTACCTCCCACTGTCAAGTTAACAGCCTCCCGCACAATCGCCTCTTCTATCCATCCACACTCTTTCACCCAACTCTCCGAAGCACGCTTTATCATCTCCCGCTCGCTATCCCCTTCGCCACCTCAATCCCATTCCAAACATGAAGCCAATCCCCCCTGCTCTCGCCCGCAGAGCTCTCTCCACAACCTCGACAGAACCCGTGAAAACCCGCTACGGGCAGCGTCTCAATGAGCTTCGCGAACGCCTCGCGTCCGAAACTGCAGCCGCAGAGACAGTCCTGCCAACCTTCCTGCCGGGTGCCTCATCAACCATGATACCCTCCTCACGCACCGATGCCTACGTGGATCCTTCGAAGCCCTCTTGGCTCAAAGTGCGCCCACCGGGCGACCACGAGGCTGAGAAGGAGTACAAGCGCCTCCGCTCCTCTCTGCGCGGACTAGGCCTCTCCACCGTCTGCGAGGAAGCGCGCTGCCCGAATATCGGCGAGTGCTGGGGTGGCGGTACCGCCACCATTATGCTCATGGGAGATACATGCACCCGTGGCTGTCGCTTTTGTAACATTAAAACCGCAAAAGCACCCCCGCCGCTCGATGAACTTGAGCCTTCAAAGGTGGCGCAGGCCGTGTCGAAATGGGGGCTCAAGTATATCGTACTCACTAGTGTTGATCGCGATGATGTACCCGATGGCGGTTCTTCCCATATTGCCCGTACCGTACGTAGTTTGAAGCATTTTCAGTCCGACCTGCTTGTGGAGACCCTTTCTCCCGATTTTCAGGGCGACCAAGACTGTATTGACCGAGTCGTTACATCGGGTCTCGACGTTTTTGCACACAACATTGAGACCGTTGAACGTCTACAACCCTTTGTTCGAGATAGACGTGCTGGCTATGCGCAGAGCATGCGCGTGTTAGAGCGCTCGCGCGAGGTACGTCCGGATGTCGTCACAAAGACGTCCATAATGTTGGGCGTTGGGGAGACTGCCGCTGAGATTCGCCAAACGATGCAAGATGCGCTCAACGCAGGCGTGGAAGTCATTACTCTGGGACAGTATCTCCGCCCTTCCAAGAGGCATCTGAAAGTTGAGCAGTGGGTCACACCGGAGGAGTTTGACGCGTGGAGAGTGGAAGGCGAGCAAATGGGTTTCGCATATGTCGCTTCTGGTCCGCTTGTTAGGAGTTCGTATCGTGCTGGCGAGTTCTTTTTGGAATCTCTAATTCGGAAGCGGAGAACTGCTGCTGCGGTGAACAGCAGCGCGTGATCATTCCTAAGCGAGGCTGTAAGTCCGTTGTTCTCTAGGCGATGGACTCGCGTTCAGAAACGCTATGTGACGTGTACTCTATTCTCTGTGTAGAGGACCCCTTCATCATCGCAAAGACCGTGAAGGGGTTCCAGTATTCCTATTGCGCAGTTCTCTGTATATATTTCCATGAAGTCCGTTCCGGCGACTTTACCAGTGGGGGATAAACGAGAGGCAATGACCGCTTTGCAACTCCATGGCCCGCCCCGAATGAAAGACCCCGCAAATAAGATAATCGCTTGTAATGAAAGCGGATCGAGAATGCTATAAGCGTTACGAATAAGCAACATGTAGCACCGAGAATGAAGAGTTTCAATTTCGAAGAATCCATCGTACGTTTCTACGAGTTGCTCGTAGTTAGGGCCGTGCGACCTATTCTGGCACAGAAACATATTTCCATCGTGACGCAGAATAGATTGAACGTTGGGTTGGGTCTCTATGAGGGAAAGCACGGAGACGTACGTCATGACCCGATAACCTTTGCATATTCGAGCTCTTATTAGACTTTGTACACTTTTTTACACAGTTGATCGGTCTATTTCGCAGTTATCGACTTTGCCAGCTCAACCATGGATTTGGCCAAGTCGGAAACTGACTTTGGGTCGCCGCCATAGGGGTACAGCTTTTCTCCAAACTCCTTCTGGAGACCTTCCTGTAGTTGTTCTGAATTCGGAAGTACTTCATACAACCTGGTCTTTGAAACTACAAACCGACTTGAACTGATCGGTTCTCCATCAGGTATTGACTCTCCTGAGCTGTTGATAACACTTTCTGACTCCGAAAGGGGAATCGACACAGCCCAAGCCAAGGCTCCGAATACCTTCGCAGCTTCAAATCTTCGAACAGGCTTTTGATTGGGGTCCTCCAAGACCTTTCTTACTTTAACTCCGTAGCTGCTAAGCTCAGGGAGGAGCAGCGACTCCACAACTTTGTGTCCGAGAGAGGCTGTGCCAATTATCGCACCGTATTGCGTAGTGAGAGGTCGTTTGCCATCGGACAAGGCGCTGACAAGTGTTTTTGTAATGCGCGGTTGCAACATGAGATAGTCGTTGCTGTATCTTGCGCATATCCTTTGAATTAGTCTTGCGGTATAGTCTCGAAGGGCCCAGTGATTTTCGCGCGGCTTTTCGCAAAGTCTTTTGCCTACAAGACATGTTATCACAGCGGGTAGTAGCTGGTGAAGGTAGTTCTCGAGCTGGAAGACGGCGTTGTCGAGAATAGCGCTGACTAGTCGCATAAGTGAGAATAGCAAGGGCAAATTGCGAACTGACTTGACGACAGTTTCGCGAATGAAGCGCGTAAAGTATGGCAAAAGTTGCACAAGCCCCGGTTCCTGCGCTACAGAATCGAGACAGGCGTCCAAATGCGCTGTATCGTCCGAAAAGAAAGCGCCGGTAACATGATCGTAGTACAGCTGCAGCTCCCGCGACAGCACATGCTTCAAAACAGGTCTGACTTCCGTTTTGATACTATTCCTGCCCGACTCGGCCTGCAGTAGATCTGTGTCTTTTGTCTCGGGTACCTGCTGCTGATGGTTTGCGGGATTTTGGGAAATGGCAGGTTGCACGCCGTCTACAGCGAGCCAGTGCGAGGAAATGGTGACCTCCAGCGGCAGAGCAGGCACCGGGACCTCCAGCAGTGCCTTAACGTTCACCTCCGAATCCTCCACGAAAAATAAGTCTCGGATGCCGTCCACCTGATTGAAGCGCGCGCCCTTCAAAGTCACCGCATTCGAAGTAGACAGCGGGGAGGGCTGCAAGGGGTTGGTGGCGCTGCCGATGCCGTTCTGCGCGGCATGCGAGGCAGCGGACTTGTAGTCGGAACTACCAAAGCCGTAGATGGGCTCGACGTTACGAAGACGCAGGGCGGCGTTGACGTCGTTGGGCATGAGCCGGACGCGCTTGGAGTGCTTCATAAACTTGATGCTGTCCTGTACGATTTCGCGAAGGCGGTACTCGGCATCCGGGGCAAGGGCGGCGGCGGCGGGGTTGGTAAGCATGGTCATGTTGGGGACGGACTGGGCAATGACGCGGATGGCCTCGGTGCTGAGACGGGCAATGTCATCGGTAGGGGAGGCGGCGGACTGTTCCGCGGAGGACATGTTGCTGTCCAGCAAAATTGGGAGGAGCGTCACCTTTGTTTCATGTCGGCAGCTTGGTTGGGACGAGGGCCGGCGAGGGTGGCTGTTGGGAGCCGGGCACGGCGCGATTGAGGGCGGATCAACAAGTGCAGTGAAAAGAGCAAAATTTACTCGGCGCATGAAATGGCGAATTATGGGCAGCAAGGCAGTTGAAGCGCGAATGACTTATTTGAACGGATTATGCAAAATAGCTTCGATCGCTGCCGCTGTGCCAGCCACCTTTTTTTCCGCCTTTCACTTTCTACCCCTCGCTACAGTACTGCTCGTACAAGTGTGCAGTACCCACCCCCATTTATTTATTCAAAAACATCATACGTGTAACTGTCTATCTTCTTCACCTCCCAGAAGCCGTACAGTACGGAGTACAGCATCCCTCCAACTCTATCATACCGCTGCCGTATCTACGGAACCTTCATCACCTGAACAGCTTCAGCTTATCTGTGCGGCATTCTGCACCCAGTCGCCTGTTCCGCCGTCCTGTTCCGCCGTCCTGTTCCGCCGTCCTGTTCCGCCGTCCTGTTCCGCCGCCCCCTTGAAGCTTCGTCCTTCCCGCACCTTGAACCCAGCAGCCGCTCCGCTTGCATCAAGCTATCTGTAACCCGCATCCATCGCCATGGCGGGGGGACGCCTGCGAGTTTGCTGCGTCTGTGCCTCTAACCAGAACAGAAGCATGGAAGCTCACAGAGAGTTGGCTCTGCGTGGCTATGCTGTCAGATCATACGGAACAGGCAGCTCAGTCAAGCTGCCCGGTCGCACAGCAATGGAGCCTGTGATATTTCCATTTAACATGCCGTACGAGCAAATGAAAGCCGACTTGCAGAAAAGAGATAATGCTCTCTATACAAGTAATGGCGTCCTTACCATGCTTGATAGAAATTCAAAGATCAAGAGAGCTCCGGAACAATGGCGCGATTCCCGCGACCGATTCGATGTCATCATCACTTTTGAAGAACGGGTCTTTAAGACAGTTGTCGATGACTTCCTCACAAACCGCAGTCCTTCCGTCTTTGCCCCGGCCTACATTATCAACTTGGAGGTCCGAGATACTCATGCCGATGCTGCAGCTGGTGCCAAGCTCACAGTAGACCTTGTTGAAGCTATGGATGCTCAAGAGAACATAGATAGTTACCTTTATGAAATTATTGCACAGTTTGAGACGAAGACTGCTCGAAGCATTATGGCCGTTCCTATTTTTTGCTGACATCCTACCTGTTCCATCTTAACTGAGCTTTTCTATTAATAACTTCACCTTTCTGGGCTGAGGAAGCCAGTTATGAGGGAGCTGATCAAGTTGTACGAAATGAGCCTGCCACTCCCTCCTGCACATGGCGCAGTCAGATCAACTGCATCTCTACAAGCAGATCCCAATACCCGCATTCGCATTCCAAATGGACGAAACGGATGCACAATCGACACAGTGCAGAAGTGGCACCACATGTCTCAGCTAACATCGCACGAAAACACCGGGCAGAACGCGTAGCTGCAAAATAAACTTTACAAGACTACTACGCTACCAACGCGTTTTCATCAGACGAGATCGCGCTGATATCCGCCTCACCTGGTGATATCCACAAACTCTCGTGCATCACCGCAGAAACTATAGCTGTCGCGGAACCTGCCCCAACCGCCGGTTTGATCACTACCTTTCCGCTCTTCACGCCATGATCAGCCGATAGCCCTAATTTCTTTCCTAGTGACTGTGCTTCCGACAAAATTTCCGCCTCCGATGCTCCCTTGCCACTAGTGGCACTCAGCACCACAGGCCCTTTTGTGCCGCCCGACACTGCAGACTTTCCGCTGTATACAAGTAAAGACTTGAAGGTAATTGCGCCGCGCATATTTGTATCACTCGTTTGCACAAAATGCTCCAAATATGGATATTGTGCACTTTCGAAACTCTTCCCGCTGAGCGGTACAAGCCCTGCAAGGCCCGCTGCGTCAGCAGCTACTAACTCCGGCGCCAAGGCATTCAGAATCGGGTTGACGTTGGCAATGCTGCTTTCCTCTTCTTGTTCAGAAGCTGACACTTGGTAATCCTTTCCAACAAAGAACGCTTTCGGTTCATGCGTCTGCAACGCCTTCTTGATCGACGCTATGGATACATCCATCGGATCTGCCGGCGGGTCACATGCTACAACAGAAACTCCTAGCTTAGAAGCCGCCAGCAGTGTTACAGCATATTCTGGACTTCCCGCGGGAAGTAGAACAAGAATCTTATCGTTAGCGGAGTACTTCAGCTCCTGCAGTCCAGCTGCCAGGGCATTGACGTGCCTGTTTAAATCGCCGTAAGTCCAAACCGTGACCTTCTCAGAAGCAGTGCCCAAGAATTTGACTGCATCTTTCAGTGGCTTCGAGTCGGATGCCGCCGAGAGCACCTCGCCAATCGTGCGGTACTTATGTTGAGCTGCTACCGCGCTGAAATTTCGGACGCTTTTGACGTGCGAACTGCCAAGGGATGTGAGTGTGGATCGCAGTCTCAAAGCAATGTGACGACCAGTTGACGACATTTTGATACCCCGAGATACCAAACCAGGTTTGTGAGAATTGCCGTACAGGAGCTCTGATAGATTGGCCGAAATGCAATCGAGCGAAATTCGGGAATGAGGTTGAATGCAAGAAAGGAGGGATGATAGTCGTCGGCAAAACGAGCCCTTGCTCGTAACTGCTCGGCGCCTAGGCGATGCAAAAGAGACTTCCCTGGTCAACAGCTGTGCTGCCAGTAAATTAGCACTTCGACTGTGGACAGAAAGGGCTAGAACACTAAATTAACAGTGTTTCCTCCGTTCGGGTACACCCTTGAAGGTTTGGCTTTTTCTTCTCTTTCCTAACATCGCCCCCGTTGAAAGAATTTCAAGCAATCCAGATTGGTGCTGAGTAACATACAAAAATAGCTAGAAAGTGTGTGCTTGTAAACAAATTCGTGGACGACGTTAAATACAAATGCGAATACGTGTACATTGGCGCTGTTTATAGTTGCAGTAGCCGAGCAAAGCTACCTCGGCTACTGACAGCTACTGACACAATCCCCTTGTAAACAGAAAAACGTAACACATTTTATTATGCATGTTACTATAGTCCTACAAAAGTACTTTACAGTACTATTAAAAGTGTTACAGTTGTACAGCACCACACATCTCCATTTTTCAGTACTGTAAAGTAGTTCGAATCTAATGTCACCATGACATATCACTTTGGCCTCATGTCATTATGACATATCATTCTGGCCCCTTAACTGGCAGAGTGTGCCATGATGGCGCCCAAGACAGATCACGAAACCCCAACGGTAACAGCCAGACCAGCAAAAACTCCCACCCTGAGGCAAGACGGTGCTCCTGAAATACATATGATCTCCCGTTCCCAGCCAATTAAAATGGGTCTATCTATGCCACTGTATCTATGGGCTGGTCCATGATAGCTCGGAAGAGAACGGCACCAGCGAACTGTGAAAGAAATGGTAGATATCAATAGTTGTAGATGCGCGCACGAAATAAAAAATCAACAGCTCTACCCTTTGGTACATCCCAATGGGCCGATGATTTATTATTTCCCGTTGCGTCCTACTTCCCGATCCTCAAGGAAGATCGATTATGGACAACTTGCCACGTTTTCTTTCTTCTGTAGCTCATCAAAGACAGTTTGAAGTATAAATGTATGTGCAATATTGCTTTTTCGTAGAAAAACGGAACATATTCATATTATGAATTTCTAAAAACAAAAAGTTAAAAACTATGTCAGCACCTCTTGGCCGACGGAAAGCCGTTTCTCTTTCTTGGGAGATGTAACAGATTCGGTGCACCTGCAGCTCTTGCTTTTTGAGGGAGTGTTCAAGGTTTCGACACAATATAAGGACTTCGCTTTTGTAGAAATAAATAACTGCAAATAAAGCAGGGCAAAGACTGTAGTATCTGACCGAAACAGTGATACCCTGTTCTTCAGACTCTGAAGTTCAAGGGGAATAGTGGACGTCACATTAGGGGTCACTACGATTGTAATAAATTCTAACAGAAGAGTAACCACCAGAGGGATGTTTCGGTTTTAAAACGAGTATAACCCCTTTTGGCAAAACGAAATGGACAACGTGATCCTTAAAGTATTAAATGTACACTATCGTACTGTAGATACTATACTGTTATATACCGTAGCGTCGTATCGTACCGAGTGTAGAAACTTATACGGATTAAGTACAGTAAGTACAGTACGGAAGGGTACCCAATCGTGCGTATATTGGGGTAGGCGAATAATAGAGCACACACTATGTTACACGTGTAGAGTGACGTAGAGCATTATACCACTTGGGTAGTATTTATGCGAAAAGTTATCATCAAAATGGTGGATCTGAATATGGAACCAGTCATTTGCAGATCTCATGATAAAAGTCATGTATACCTTTTATTTTATAAATATAAACGTTGATCATACATATAACATGTTTCAGGACGGACAATATTACTGGACCGTATGATTATCATACTGAACAAGACATCTACGATATTATTATCATTATTTTTTATTTGTACGGTAAAGTATGTTTGCAGACAAGAGATGCAAGTTCATGTCATGCCTTCTTGATTTGGGTTGGACGGAGGGTATGGTGTTCCGGAAGAATTGTAAAAAATAGAGAGAATTGCGGCATGCCACAGCTAGCAAACTCTTGGAAACTGCGGTTTTGCAGAAGGAAGCATGCATCATACTCACGGGTACTGTACAGTATCACGCACATGTCAACTATTCTGTATTCGGCCTCCCCGTCCGCCCTTCCCATGATGATGAGGTCAAATATGGATTCAAAAGCTGAATTAATGAAATTCTTCCCATTCTGTCTACATCCATCGTCACCCACAGCCGTCGTGTTGCACCCATCCATATTCAGAATCGCATAGCACCATCTTCAAGCTCTGATATAACCACCGTCGCCCATCCCCTCGGGGCCTGCACAGTCGGAATCTGTACTCAGCCTTCTCTTC
>JAUBNZ010000744.1:0-10511 GCA_032355485.1 Bonnemaisonia californica
TATATATATTCATATATTTATGTTCCTGACTTGACAGCTACGTTCCCCGTTTCACACCGTACGGCATGTGCTGTTTGCAAAACGCAGGGCACAAGCAAGACTTACAGAAGGAACCACAGCAACATGGCGGTATGACTTTCCACTACAGTATTCCGTTGCAGTAAACACAGGGAGTTTTTAATCGTTTTAGACTGAGCACTGGAAAAGGAACCCCTCCGAACCGTTTCTCGCTATCTACCTATCATTTGCGTGACTGAGGACTCCAAAATAAATGCTTATGTGTACAATGGCGGGTATGTAAGCCTATGTCGGGATGAAGTAGTTATCATCGAACTGTTCTGGTGTTCTTCGAATTAAACCTCGAACCTCCTTCCTAATTCGTTCGTTTCTCGTTCGGTTGGATGCTATCTTATCGATGATGTCCATTAGTTCCGAATCCCTGTCTTTGAATTTCCGCGCATGGAAGTGAAATCCATTGACGATACGATCCAGGAACCGATACGTCCCGTCTGCACTCTTCTCATCTAACAGGTACGGGTGACTCCCGGAAAATACCCCTTCATGCACCCAGATATCATGTCGCAATGAATTTCCCACAATGGTGTCCTTAAATTGTGGACTATTATACGCAAGTGTGACGAAGAAATGCTCATCACAGGCACGCATAAACCCGAAAATGGATGTTAACTGCCTCGATAGATCAGAATCAACCGCATGCTGTACAAATTCCTTCGTCAGCAGCATCCACGCTGAAGCTTTCAAGGCCTGGAATGGAAGCCCGTCCTTTACCGCATGTGGATTTTCAACACTGCTGTTACGCAACCTCCCGTTTGATGAAATACCTGTCAACAATTCGTCGATGTGGAACATGCGGAACCTCTGGATCGTGAACGAGTCCCACGATTCACGCAACCTTTCAATTGTGAAGAAGTTTCGTCGCACCTGCCTATCGTCATTCAGAACGTTCCCAAGTATTCTCCGCTGCGTTTCCACATTGACAACCGGGTAGTCTGAACCGCTGAGATTGATGAAGAAATCCCATGGATGCGACTCTTGGAGCTCTAGTAGAGTATTCATCCCACTGAGCGTGTTTACCACCATGCTGAAGCCTGCATACGTCACCACTTTTGACGGCATCAAATATACGTTAGCGTCTGCCAGTGGAGTTTTAGTTCGAAGGTCTGCCATAATAGTTCTAACATCATTGGGGGCGACTTTTGTATCAAAGTGGATGAGGTACACGTTCTTGGGGTGATGGAGCCGATCCACGAGACGAGGGACTTGGAAGGCGGTAGTGTTTGTTGCTTGGACAAAGTAAGCAATGTTCGCATCAGCAGTATTGATGCGAAACTTGACCGCAGCGTTCAAATCCGACAGGGGCGTTCTGATGTTTGCAAGTGGATCTTCCGTATGAAGCACTTCGTACATAAGCAGAGTTATGGAAATTGTCACAAGCACTGTCAGTATCGTTGAGGGAATAGAAGAGCGGTCTAGCGGGGGGTCTTGAAGAGATTGGCGCTTCATATCAGCAAAATTGCTTGACCGTCGCGTCTGTGATGCGGGCTAGAAATACTGCTGCTGAGGGACGGACTCATGACTGTGGCTGCGGAGCGAAGCACTTGGGGTAGATATGTAGATATAAACATACGCGAAATGTCCGTCGGAACGAAACAAGTTATTTGCGTTGATGGAGCGCTTAGGTCGATATAAATACCAGTGACGACATCAATTGCGACCTCAAATGAAGGTCACTACTAAAGCGCCATATTGCATCTATTATGATTTTAAACCTTTCTTCAGGTGCAAAGCATATATTATGTTCGCTCGTGCCTAAGCATACGATTGTTTAGCAAACGAGCGGATGAATTAGTTGCATCCAGATTTGTCTCTCTCGATATGTCATGGAGGCCGATGGAAGCAAAGTTTCCTCAATAGAACGTCCAATGGTATACAGGTAGGGGCCAGAAGGCTACTTGTTAACCAGATATATACAGTTCTGTTTTTTTATAGTGGTATCAAATCAGCATATGGAGCAGGTTTGAATTGCTTCATATTTTTTCACGCAGAATACTGTATACATTGGAGGAATAGGCAGGAAACGTAACATTCTATAATTCGGCGTAACGAATAGTAGAATAAAAGAGGAATCGTGCCGCAGTACAGAATCTATATTACAGTAAAGTACAGCGCAGTACTGCTATAGTGTAGGTATGTATGATGCCTAAGAACTATAATGTAATTATACTTTCGAGATTTGGACATAACCATTATTGTTAGCAAACCATCTTGTAGCTGCCCTACTCATTACAGCACCGCACAGCTCAGTATGATACCATTGTGAGGTCTAAAAACAGACACAGACTATAATGGGCCTATACTGAAGTGTTGAAATATTCGTTTCTCGTCTGTGGTTTTAATATAAAACTATTCCTATCCACACGAACGCAAGTCTATAAAGGCGGGTAGAAGTTTCGTTCCTACCAATAATTCCTCTATTTGCTACGGAAAGCAGGTGCAACAATTTTTCATTTAACTGTCATACGAGCACTTACTGATGGATTGGTTACATAACAAATATCAGTTAATTCAGAGCTGCATAATAAGGTTGATTTGAATGGACGATTATGTTCCCGGCGATGTGAACGTTCTAAGGGGAGACACCGTCTGATCAACAGATGACATGGTGCTTTGAGAAGGACACTGATTGTTCTTTTACCTTGGCATCGCATCAGCATAGGCTCTAAATCGATCGTAGACTTCACCTCTGTAAATAGTAAGTACCATAGCACGATGAAGGCTATACCCATATTATTGTACACCTTATTCTTCCCGTTAGGTTGTGTTGTTCGGTACTGTCATGTAGGGCTGTACATTGCTGTCGGACACGGGAAATTCAGAAACAACAATAATTGGATAATTGCAGTAAGGAGATCGTGGTTCGATATCATGTTATATATCATATGTGATCGTTATGATCACGCATTACTGTCCGTATACTATTTAGTGCAGGGTACTCTGTACAGTACTGCACGATTTGCGTCCCACGGAGAAGCAGTAAATCGTTAGGTACGGTACTTTTGTCATATTCGCCATACTGTATTACTTTGGCCGAATACTATGTAAGCTGATGGATGTCTGGTCACCAAGGCAGGTTCTGTCGTGAAAAACGCTGCTGATGCTCCCGCTTAAATGCATGTAGTACAATATACACGCAGGCAGAATAAGCGGTAAAGGGCTAGTGATAGTGTTGAGGTATAGGAAGATGAATGGGAGGATAAGATGATGGGGTTGGGGACGAAGAAAGGGCTCGGGCTGAGACCCTCGTTGGGGAATCTGATTCACTAGGAACGCTGTTTTGTTTACTTTCTAATAGTCCTGCCTCGTTTCTCCCTCCAGTCCAGAGGCGAGGCTCCTTATCTACGTACTCTAGCGATCGTCGCGCTGCATGTTCCGCGGCGTCGACGAACCCAAATAAAGGCTTACGGAATGGTGGACATTACAGTGACAGCCATCATGTACGATACGTCCATCAAGGTACTGTATAGTACAGTAGAATGTACAATGCGCGTACACTTAATGTACCCCCAGTAGCGCACTATTTCAGCCATTCTGAAAACACTCCCTCCAATATGAGCTTTCGGTAGTGCACAAAAAGTGCGCGTCGGCGGCTGCGGATTAATTCACCTGCCGCGACGTTGTATCAATAAGTTCAAGAAGAAACATCCCCGGCAACCCCTTTTTCGGGCGATCAACCAACTAACCCATTTACTTCCTCTCATGTTCCCCACCGTGTCCCGCGCGTGTCTAACTCCAGAAGAAACGTTGCGTGCGGTCGCTTTCGTGATTTGAAAGCCGCGCGAACACGTCAAAACGCGTAATTTGAGCAATGGGCCGGTGCCAAAAGTCGATCTGCGCATAGCGGAGGGCCACGATGATCCATCCGTTCTCCCGCCCCCTGCGCGTCCGTCCCATCGGTCTGGCCAATCGCTCCCGGCCTCACGGTGCGGCCCTCTGATCCATCCGGCTTCGAATCCCCCTGGAAACCCGTCCAATCGATCCGATCCCCGCCGGGGCAAACCAAACCGACAAAGGGGAGGTATTCACATTTCATCCTCGGGTTCGACCTTTGGCTACAATGTTGCATCGCCTGTGAACCCTGTAGGGGAGGGTGATATGAACCGGTTGGGAATATACATGGTTTTGTACGGGGATGGCTCTCGCGATAGATATGGGCGCGTGTTGAGGGCGGATAGTTTCTACGCTTCGGGAAGCGTTCAATGGGGGATATAAAAGCTACCTTGATATTGAATTTGAGTCCATATCATTCGATGGATACCCAACTAATTCATTTTCTTTCCCCACTCGCGCTGTTCTCAAAAACTTATGTGTTCGCCCTCCTCAATTCCCCGTGTCTATGGCCAGGATATCACGAAACTATGAAGAAACGCGCAATTGTTCCATCAGTGAGGAGGTTCGGGCCTACTGCAAGCAGCACCCCGGAATTGCAGTAATAACTGGGGGCCCAGGGGCACCTTCCAAACTTTTGAGGCTGGCTCCTTATCTGAGAATGGATATAAGTACTCTGTTATCTCAGAGTGTGGAGTAGGACTGTGCCTGTGCCTCGATAATTAAATCTATCTGCTGTGTCAATGGGACAGCAATGGCAGCTTGTGCACATAGGAAGCTTGTTTGTGACAACCGGGGGTTCGTCAACCTCTGGGGAGTTCGTCCCGTTGTGAATGGTCTCAAGATGGGCTTGCGCGTAATTGGGTGGACGAAGGATGGGAACAGCATGATCAATACGAAGGATCTCGCCTCGGCTTTTCAATGGATAGAAAACCAGGACCAACGTATATGGATTGTATGACTCGTACAAAAGGGTACAGTAGATCACTGCATGTGCATTGATGCACCCCGAAAATTAATTTTCGATAGCGCTGAGCTGCATCCATTTATCCCTTCCTCAATGACCCTGAAATTGTGTGGAGGGGAGCTTGCATTAAAATTACACATTGCAGAGGCAAGGAATATATCATTCGTAGCAAAGTGCAAATCCCAGTAAACAATGTCATTTTCGACTGGTTTTATTTACGAATTATCAATTGCTCGGGATTCAAGGTGAGAGTACCCGTTCGAATTGCATGTTGAAGGGAAGCTTGAGACATCAATTTGTGAGACGTTTGGCGATGTTATGGGTGCTCCTAACAAAACCGATATCAGAAATCACCTTCTCCTTGAACCCTTCTCTTGAAGCGGCAATGTCCAGAATCATCCTCTTCTCGGATGTGCGAGATCCCTTGGATATTAAATCAAAGAGACATTTGCTTTCCGTGAAGAGGTGTACGGGAATCTTCTTGAGTAAGACAACTTCAAGTTGGGCAGAGAGTGTCGCAGCTACATCAAAGAGGTCACTAAATGCGATATACGCACCAGCCTTGGCGATCGAACGACTCTCTTTGAATTGTACGACTTGAAATGAATGGGTACAACGGAATCAGACTTGTCCCCCATGAAGCAGATGTGCTAGAGTTGCGTGGAGATGTCATGATTGTTTGCAAAGGAAGAGTATGCGAACACGATGATCCTAATAGAATCGCGATCAAGTTTGCGTATCTTCAACGAAAACGGTAGTCAAAAGCAAATCGGACGGATTTGTTGAGCTGTTTGTTACACAGAGGCTTGGAATCGTTGAAGCCCTGTTCAGTGACTTGAGAAAGTTGCGAAATATCGAATGAGAAATCCGGAAGAGTGTTGGATAACTATGCGAGCTTCATACGCATAGACCGAAAGTCTGAGAAAGAAGCTTCTACGGGGAGATGTGAAAGATTGCGAAAATAATCATGTTGCTCTTACGCCATTTCTCCCCCACTGTTCGCAGTCAGAAATAATCCTGTGAAGTTAAATGGAAGACTTTTGTAGTCGTCCATTTCGAATTGCTCAAGTGTCTTTCTCACTAACGCCTTGAATTTCTCATCGCCAGCCCTAATCAGATCTTCAACATACCCTCTACTTAGACCACAAAGGGACCCCTTTTCCATGAGCATATAAAACGCTGGGTCGAAGCAGAAAGGTTTCATGCCCAAATCCTGTCGATGGTGGGAGTCGAGCGTCTGATCCCAAAGGTCGCCAGACTTGCAAATTCCATACAAAAGGCTTGAGTAATTGAACAAATTCCGAGGCATCGAGTTCAAATTCGGAGACGGTATTTCTGAAAAACATCTCTCTTGCTAATGGCTCTGCCGACTGCAAGTAGACTTGCCTCACATCTGAATTCCAGATGTCAAATCCATGAATGGATGCAAGGGCATGTAAGAGCCTCACTGATTGTGGTTGCAGCGTCGTTGCCGAGTGCATCATGAGATTCTTGTACCTGTCGATATGAACGCCAATTACATACCTCGCCTTGTACTTGATCTCTCCGTCTTCTTTCCACCTGATGGCCAGAACGAAGCGGCCAGGGAGAACGTTTCCATCTTTAGGGATGTCTTCTTTGAGACTCACCTTGAAAGTTCCGCGCTTGAGGAGGTTACTGATCTCCGACTTCTTTGCATCAGATATTTCAGATGAATGTGCTCGTGGGTCGCATCCTTGGATAATCTCCATCATATAAAATTCTGAATTCACTTCGTTTCCATAAGTCAGAAAAACTTGATGCATCTTCTCCATCATACAGAATGCCATCATCTCCAGTTCGAGGTATGGTTTGACCTGCGTGATGTTGAAAGGTCTAGCATTTCCGATCTTGGCGTCTTCCACATACCAAATATTCTTTTATGGCGCGAAAGAGAGCACAGAAAATGGTCCTAACCATTCTCCAATTCGATGGTCAACGACCTTCTCCCTCCAAATCAAGACTCTGTCTCCTGGTTGATAGCTCCTGTCGGCTGCTGCCGGGACCTTATGTTTCAAAGCACGCTGGATTCTCATCGTCGCTATGATCCGATACATCTCTGCTCTAGCCGTCTTGGCAAGCTCTGCACGACTCACGAGAGTTGGCCGCCGACTTGTAGTCTCGGATCGTGTTACAATCTTGGGGAATTCTCCGAAGACTAGAGGTGAGGGTACTAAACCTTCGTGACCTAGGGTATCGTTCATGGACTTGACTGCCGATGATAACGCAATGTCACGATCGGTCCCGGATGAGATACCACAACCTTTCGAAACGTATTATGCATAGGTTGGTGGTACCTCTCTCGAAGGACAAGACTGTTGTGAGACTCGACTCCAGTGTTCTGAACTTGGTTGTTAGACCTTGCGGCAATGTCGATGAATATTTTCCCAAATTGCGCAACTTAGTCAACAAGTATCATGTTCTGGAGACCAATGTATAAGTTCGACCAGCATGTCAAGATGGTTTTCCATATTGTCTTCGTTGATATGTCCTGTAGGGACATCGCTGCGGTGAACTTCGTGCCCTCAATCACAATATGTAGGACTAGATCACCGTTGATATACATGATATCCATAATAATTCGTTCGTTGAAGCGGGAATATGCACCTCAAATGAGACTCTGAAGCGATTCGGAGCGTTCTGAATCCTTCGACAGGGCTCACATATCTTCGAAATATCTTCTAAGATCTTCCTTGCTTCCGGTCTTGCGTCCTCCGGTCTTGCTCTTCGGATCAAGCTTAAGAGTTTTTCGGTGGTTGGGTGGAGGAAGTTTCGGTGGACCTTCTAAAGCTGTGTTCGAGTCAGGTACATTCTACTTGCTGTAGAGAGATAGATGTCCACATAAGAATGCCCACTGAATGACCTATACAAAGGCATTGACCAATTGTCAATGTAAAAACGCTTTCCTTCTGATATTTCGAATGATGAGCGGTTGGCCAAGCTATTGATGGATTTGTGGGCATTGAGCTTCTCGCGATCTTGAAAGTCCATTCCCAAGAGGGCAGGAATATCAGCGTCAAAGATGTCCATTTGGACGATGATCTTGTTCACACCAGGTGATGTCAACAAAGGTATTCGGCTCTCCCAAGTGACTCGAAGGTCACATCTCCAAAGTGAAAGCGATTCATTGATCTCTAGATCGGGTTTTTGCGCAACCCAAACTCGGATCGAATACGATTGTATTCTCTCCGACCAATGACGCTCCTTGGAGAACCAATGTCCGCACAAAAGCTGTCCCTCCTTCTCTGGGGTCATTCGTCAGAAATTTTGGTGATGAATATCTCGGAACAATCGACGTCATTCCAATCGAACTTGCGCCTCGGATGTGTTGTGCGATGGGCTGCAGCCCATAGAGCTGGGCGACGAGCCTGAGCCTCGTGACTACGTCGCCCTTCTAAAAATCCTGAGGTGACAGGTCGGAAGGCTCATCTTTGACTTCCCTCGAGCCCATGTTTGAGGAGAAGTGATGTGTGAACCAATCCTTTTGGACCTGTTAGGCATATCCAATGTCGATCGGTGCTGCGATTTGGTCTCCAGTTAGCTCATCAAACGCAGCTAGGTCCGAAACGGATTGACCGAACCTGAATTGGTGGTCGCATTCTTGACCATCTTGTTCTTGGCTTTGGCATGCGAGAACGAGCTCCTGTGCTTCGTTGTCTCCCTCCAATCCAAGTACCAGGTCCGAGACGAGATGGACCACCGTCTTTCTCTTTTGGAGGCGCTTGCCGATTTGGCCTTTGATGGAACCAGGTCGGTATCGATGGCATCGCAGCCTTAACCACACCTGACGCATTCGTTTCAGCGTCGAGCCTCGTCAACTACAGTTTTTGAAACCTTGTGTTGTCCAGTTGGAATATCAGGCCTCGGAAAGTGTTGGAAATGCTTTAGATTGCGGCCGTACCTCTGGGAAAAGGTCTAGAGCGCATGTTCTTCGACCAGAGCGTCATTTAGGGGTGAGCGTTGTGAAATTGGCCGGTTACCGATTTCTGCTTTGACCTCCAGATTCTCCCGTAGGGACGTAACTAACTGGTTGAAGGAGTATTTGGATTTGACGATGTTGCTAATTGCCGGCTTCGCCCATAATTGTAGAACAACTGCGCAACGAAGGTGCCTGATTTTCTGAGGGCCCCCGCGAAAGTCATGTGGAAATTGCGGCGCAAGTTTCTCAATATGATCCACGACCTTGCTAAGGCCATCTGAAGCCGAAGAAATGCCGTTTTCAGACGTGAAGCGATGCAGATGGAGATTCTCAAGCGTATTCTGAATCTGCAACTGACTTTCATCGCTGTTCAATTCCTTCTTCATCATGTCCGTTAGCTGTGTGTAGGACATACCGACCTTTTCAGAGTAGAATAAGAAGGTTCTCGCCGGCCCGTCAAGTGTATTGATTCAGTAGTATGCCTTCTAGTCTAGCTTCAGCTAATGTTGACGGGCGCAAGTGTTGTAATCCCTGATAACATGCTCAGTAGACTGAAAGAAACCCCCAGTATACATCCTATCTCTTAAGTACAGAAAGATATAGGATGACTTACGAGTGTCTCCAGACACAAAGTTTTGATGGTCTCAAGGGATTGAAGCATATCTTGGAGGCGCGACTGGATCAGGGTTTATCTCAGATCCAATCCCTGTTCCATGATTTGCCGGTACCAGTAAAGCGTCAGGTGCCGAAGTACCGGGGTTCCTACCGCAGCAAACTCCGTTGATGGGTCCGAAAGCGACATGAATCCCAATTTGAGTTGAATCTGGAGTCGGTGCAGCACTTGCAATCTCCAGAGGCGGAGAGGGGGCGCACGGTGTATTCTGCAGTTGCGTCATTGTAGGACCAAAGGGGACTGTGGACTCCACATTAGAAGCGCGAATTCTTGAGAATATGTTCGGGGGGTATCTTGTACTCTTGTGCATCGCATTGGCTTCTTTTGTGTCATAGCTGTCCAAGTTGAGGAAATGGGCAAACCATATGTGCGTTTGAGTGCTCTGACTTCCAAAATCTTCTGTCCAATGTTCCAGAGAATCCAGGAATGCATCAGGGATCTCAGGCAACTTGAAGAATTTTGCGATGTCTGAGAGGATGAAATTGGTAAAAAGAGGAGACTTGAAGAATTCTTCTGTGTATATCTCGGCTAGAGGCGGTAGCAGGCTGTGTGGGTGGCCGTGCACCACATGACCAGGAGGAAGGGCTGTTGGTGTCGCACCGGATCCTGTGACCGGGAAGGCCTTTAGAACCGACCTCACGGCTTCCAAAAGCTCAGCACACGCATCTCTCTTGATAGTCACATTATCGAGCTTCTTCACAATTCGGTTGTACCTCTTCGTCGCTTGATCCTTGGTGAAGACGGCCGGTGTAGATTCTGACAGCTGTGACATTTTTCAGCCTCCTAAACACCAGATGTAATATGCACCAGAGCGAAGTTCTAATTCGGATTGTCGTGAAAACGCTGCTGATGCTCCCGCTTATATGCGTGTAGTACAATATACGCGCAGGCAGAATAAGCGGTAAAGGGCTAGTGATAGTGTTGAGGTATAGGAAGATGAATGGGAGGATGAGATGA
Source organism: Bonnemaisonia californica (assembly GCA_032355485.1). Taxonomy (NCBI): domain Eukaryota; phylum Rhodophyta; class Florideophyceae; order Bonnemaisoniales; family Bonnemaisoniaceae; genus Bonnemaisonia; species Bonnemaisonia californica. The sequence continues at coordinate 10,441 of JAUBNZ010000744.1, forward strand.
TGGGGTTGGGGACGAAGAAAGGGCTCGGGCTGAGACCCTCGTTGGGGAATCTGATTCACTAGGAACGCTGT
>JAUBNZ010000745.1:0-14746 GCA_032355485.1 Bonnemaisonia californica
TGGACGAAGACATGAACACTCCCTTCGGGATCATGAATAAAGCGAGTAATCGAGAACTTAAAGCCGTTTCTTTGGATGTCGTTGAGAAGAGGAGGCGCGGTCCACGAACCATGGGAGGTGTGAAAAAATGGTTACCGAAGTCTCGAAACTTTCCAGGTATAGCACCACCTATACACACTGGGCAACGACCCCTTTCGGAGATCCCGACACGTAAAACGAAACCCATAGATACTGGGATAAGGAAAATCAAAGGTACAAGGGAGGTAGGTGTGGCACCCACAGTGGGACATAGGAATTCTGAACTGAAGGGTACTTTAGAAACCTGGTCAGCGGGTGATGGCTACGGAAAAGAATTCAAGGCAATGATCGCGAGAGGCATTTGTGAGAATAACGGCCTTCATTTTATTTGGTATAAGATTCTAAAGATATATGTTGAAAGGAACAGGTTTCTAGATTTTACAATGCCTAAATCGGAATGGGACGAAACAGGAGAGGATTATTGCTCAACGTGGTTCGGCTATGATGGTACTTGCTAAGAAGAAATTTTCGTTTGCTTCTCGGGATTCGCCCGCGGAGATCGTTCCGCCGCATCTGAGAGGGCGAAGGCCCTGTTTTGGGAAATTAAAATTTGGAGCGAGGACCATTTTCTCGGCATGTGGTTGGTGAATCACACAAACAGATTAAGAAGTGACCCGAGCCAGCCATTTTAGTGCAAGGGCGACTAGGGGCTTCGTTACGTTCTTCGCCCGCAGTGTCCATGTCGTTTAGTTCGCATTTGTAGTACAGTACGTATTTGCATAAGTTGAAAAGGAAAGTCGGAAAGGAAATGATGCATAATTTGTAACACAAAACACAATTTGATTCAACTTCAACGTATTTGATTCAACTTCAACACAACTTCAATTCAAAAATTTCAACGTGATAAGTACACAACTACAATTCATCTTGGTACACTACATTTTCTCTCTTCCTATCAACCTGCACTCCAATGACCAACAGTTTACCCAGATGAGTAGTCCGAGAGAGTGCCAAATAAAACTGACCGTATGAGAAGATTGTTTTGGGCAGATGGAAGCCAAGCCTTCCTGCGAAAGATTGACCCTGAGCCTTGTTCATGGTCATGACGAAGCACATTCGGATTGGGAACTGTACTCTCACGAAGCCCGGAACCGGATAGTTCTCATCACTGGTCAGCAGGGTATTCGCGGGAGAGTAAGCCCGTTGCTCTTGTGTGACCCGAATCCCACTCTTAAGTGAAGGAGCGTCTGAGATATGCGATCGATGATGTACGGAGAGCCGTTGCAGTGGCCAAGTGAGGGTTCCAAGTTGTGAAGGAACATGACCACGAACCCTTTCTTGAGATTGAGTTTGTGATACGGTAACGTACCGCCACCCTCAAGCTTATTCGTGAGCTCTACAGGATAGAGAAGGGCGTTCTATTCTTCGTTCTACACCTTGTTGGAACCCAAGTACTGGCGGTACTGCCCAGGAACCATGCTACCGACGAACCCATTCAGTTCCAGAAGGTCGCCGTTCTTGGCTGTGAGGATACCTCGTGAAGTGATCCATTGTTCGTATCGATACGTGTCTTCCATGTGTTCGAATACTCCATTAGTCATTGAAGATTTTCTGTTCTCCAATTGTTACATATGTAGATAGCTTCACCGGCATTATCCCACTGGCGCTGACGGTTGCTGCTGTCGCTGGTATCAGTTGGCCTTACTTCTCCCACTTGTAGCAAGTAGTCTGGGAACTGGAGGGCGATGGATTCCGCCATGGGATCCTGTCACGGTGCGGACAACCTCATGTTCTCTGTGAGCCGTAGATTTTTGCAGCTGCTGTAGAGAGGGGAGGAATTTAAGCATTCATTGGCGATCTTTCCACGCGAACCGCCCGGGACCACAGGGGGTATTTGTCTGAAGTCCCCGGAGAATAGCACACACTTGCCTCCGAAAGGCAGATTGACCTGTAATATATCGCGCAATGTGCAGTCGACGGACTCCACACTGAAGCGATGACACATCACTGCCTCATCCCATATGATGACATCGATGGTTTTGATCTTTTCTGCAGCTGCAGACCCTACCGTTATGTTGCACTTGGAGTCTGGGCCCGGTAGAATGGGGATCCGAAAGGTGGAGTGAGCTTTGCGGCCACCGCGGAGCAGGAATGCGGCGAAATCGGAAGAGGCCACTAGTAGAACTTGTCATCCTTTGCGTTCTAGGAGTACTTGTAGGACCTTAGCCAATAAGGTATATCTGGTCCCCCCTAGGGCGTTGAGGAAAAAGATGAAATGTTGCGCGGAGGCTGGAGGATGTCCTTCGATCACAGATAAAGGAAAGGAAAGGTCTGGTGGAACGGCAGATACATTTTCCCGGAAGACAGCGCGCTGCTTCTCGTTAAGGCACGATACATCACTGTGAACAATTTCTGTGAGTTGCCCAGTGTCCCGTGGCTGTGCTTCGGGCGGAAGCGGAGCCGGAAGGTCCGAAGCCGATAGAGGAATTCCTAAATGCTCAAGAGGTTTACCGGTCATTGACTGCAGGTAGCCCTGTATCTCGAGCAGTAGATTTACGAGAATCTGTTCGGGAGATGCTGCAGTGCACCCCGCGCCAGGAATTTAGTTGGAGTCCATGGCTAAGATATGTGTATGAATTTCATAAAGAACCCTTGGGGACGAAGGCTCACAGAAAGTGAGAATGGTGGCGAGCACATGATTGATAGGAGCGAAGCTTGAACGGAAGGATTTTCGAAGAGCCCTTCTCCACTCCTAATCTTCTGCCAGAAGCCCGTGTTGGACGCATGCCTCAGTGAAGGCCGGGTGCACCTCGCCGTCCTCTGTGCGAAGTGTTTCGAAGGAGACAGCCCCTTTGAAATATGTGGGGAGAAGCCTGAGGTAGTACCTTTCTACTTCCTTTGGACTCACCGGGTAAATTCTTCCCACTACGTTTGTACCTTCACCGATGAATGTGACCTGCCCTCCTTCGGTTCTTGTATTGCAAGCATGCGGCTTCCAGTACTTCTTCCTCAGAGGAGGAGGAGGAAGAGCAGCAGTTCTGGAAGGAAGAGAAGGAGCATTACAAGGACCCGCATCTGCTGAGGTGTTTGAAGCGCCAGCTCTTCGTACGGGCACAGTCCAAGTAAAGAACTTTGGGAACTCATCGTAGCGCAGATTCCTTGCCCCTTCATACTTGGCGTTGGCGAAGAACCACTCAGTGAGCGAAGTGGAAGGTCGCTTCTGTTGTTCTGCAGCTTGTTGTTCCTGAACTTCTTGGAAGTAGACGGTGTGGTGGTCCTCAAGATGGACGGCAAGGCGAACGACAGACGGCTGCTTATCGACAATGTCGAAACTGAGAAGGCGCCAAGCTGCTTCCGAAGCTGACACATACCTTGCATCCTGGAAGTTTGATATTTCATCAACCGTTTCGCCTTCTTGAAGAAGCTCCATAGTCACGCGGTCATTCCCCTTGCAGATTTACTCGAAGAGGTACGTTATACTGCCGACTCGGTAAATGCAGATCTACATGTTCACGTAGCACTCTAACAGTTGCAAGAGCCTTGGACTGTGCGGAACGACCCAAGAGCTGTCCACCTGCAATTCTTGAAGCCTACGGTTCACTTGGCAGCGTTTGGTACCAGTATTCCCACCATATTCTGGAGCTGTTCTCTTGTGAAGCACGTAGTACTGCACCTCGAGAATGCCTTTGTCACTTCTGAATTCCTTACGGAACCTCTTACCACAGTTTCCACTTCGCATACATGGAGAACCTGTATTCACGGAGCCGCACGGGTCGTATTTCATGTGCTCAAGGACTAACTCTCTCAATCTCCCATCGGGTTCGGGAGGCAGCTCTGCCGAAATGAGGCTTTCCACATTGGCGGGACCCCGGAGCCTTTCTTGGAGTGCCGATCGAGGATGGGGATGATATGGGCGTGCGGAAGCCCTCTCTTCTGGAATTCCAAGACCCGAACGTATGATATAACCTTTCCGCACAACTCTTGCCTCACAACAACATCCATAAGTGCCTGTAGCTTCTGCTTGAACACACGTACAGTGAGTTCCGGTCTGTCCTGAGGGAACTGACCTGGGAGAAGCGAGTCCGCAATCTCAGGGCACTTCGGGTTGCAAGTGACCGTGAAGAAGATGTTGGGGTGACCGAGCTTGTTGGATGTGGCAATAATGTCCTTCATCTGCTGCCTCATGTAGCGATCTCCTCCGAGGTACGTGGAAGGTAGCCCAATTAATTTCCCGGCTCTTCCAGCAGACGCCTCACCTTCGGCGCGCCCGGAATTGGCAAGGAAATCGCAGAGAAGAGTGTAGTCCGATGACCGAAGTTCCCCTTGGTTATTTGGCAGGTATGGGAGCCTTTCAGATTCCATCTTGCAGAACTGATCCACCAAGTACTGCTGGAAGAGTCGCTTGCCGTGCAGTATTGTACTGAACTCTGCTTTCCTTTGGAACATCCGGTAGGAATAGAAGTGCAGCGGAGTGAGTTGTACTTGTGTTCGAGAGCCAGAAGTGGCAGGGTTACTGCCAGTGAGTTGCTGGCGAAGTGTATGATGCCACCAGTCTTCTCCGAAAGGGAACAGCAGTACGTACGTGAGCGGATCGTATGAGCGAGGGTTCACAGATATGCCTTTCAGATACTCTTCTCCGTTGCTTCCAACGAAGGCTCGTCTGTGAACGACTATGTCCCTCTTCCCAACTACCTCATCAGCATTTCCAGGTATTACTGGCGCCACTTCAGCACCTGTCCGGCCGTTGTAGCGCCCGATGGGCTCAACGGAGGGTCGCTTTTCGGCATGAATAACCATCCTGTACTCGACGGGTGGGCTATCTTGAAGGACCCAGTCCCGTAACCTGACAAAGGAGCGGACGTAGGAGTTGACTTCGTGCAGTATACGTGTCAAATGACGCATTACGTCTGCATCCAGGTGGTCTACGCGTGCCTGTCTGGCTTCAGTCTGCCTCTGAAAATCTGCATCTTGAATGTAGACAGAGAGGAAGGATGGCTGACTGCCTGGTGAGGGAAGCAGGCGCCCGATCTGGTGATGTAGGCGGCCCTCCAAGGTCGTAGTGGGCTCGAAATTGGAGGTCCCGAACCTCTATTCGCCCACATGGCTCTCACTGAAGCCATGGAGAGTGCGGTGTTGTATGCGCAGATGTGGAGCTGAAATCGACGTTGCTTGGTGCCTGTGGAGGTCAGAAGCTCTCTACGAAGGGCAGGTGGATCCTGTAAGGCGGGGAGGGAAAACAATCCTTTCTGGCAGCAGTTGGAGAACTGTGGTTAGCGCAAGCTCATGATCTTTATTCTCTAGCCAATGATGCGTAAAGAACCACAATGGGGGCACTCCACATCCATAGGACCATGGCTAAGGTATTCTGTCATGGGGTGGCCCATGGAAAATAGATTTGTTGCGACCAGATGGGAATACAGAACTGAAATGTATTAATATTGAACTGAAGCTGGAGTGGAAACCTGCAAAAGTGGGGTTGGAGTGGACTGCTGTGATCTACAATCCCTTGTAGCGACCCTAATAGACTCCCGGCGTGAAGTTTTAGCGTCCGAAGTTTCTTATGAACAACAACGTTCCTCGGTCACTTCTCGTGAGAAGGGTTCTTTCCTTTCATCGGTTTTCCTAGCTCGTCTCTTTCTTTTTGCCTCGCCGTATCTAGTCGGTTCGATTCCTGCTCCTTGGGCGTCTCATTTTGCCTTTTCTGTAATTGTTTTTCTCGATTTTTGCACTTGAAATTCCTCGTTCCTCTGTAATCCCTAACCTTCGCGGAGCGGCTGTTTGAAGGCGGTTTTGTTCCCTATTTGCCTTCGCTCTGGCGCGTGTGGGAGCTGAAGGGCTGAGGATGGGGCCGATTTCCTCCTTGGATTGTTGACGTACCTCTGCGGACACGGAAGGGCCCACATTGGGGCTGATGTCGCCCTCGGACCCTTGATGATGATCCCCTCAGGCCATTGTTTCTGTTTTGAGTGGTTTTCTTGAGTTTATATTGCTCGCATGGCCAGTGCACATCGCAAGTACTGCAAACTCAACTAAGCCTGCCTCTGCCCGCTTCAGAAGGAAAGGTCAAGTGTGAAACTCAAACTGCCCCTCTAGTGCTGGAGGAGAGATCATAGATGCTCTCTTCCACGCGTATGGAAGTATAAAGTATCACCTTGGTGTTCCAAATGGGCAGAATACTTAGGGTATTTTCGGCACCAAGCACCGTGGCCTAGTACCACTCATCACTTTCGAGACTTCTTTACAGAACACAGACGTTACCCTAGTTCTGCGGCTTTCAAAGCAGTCCGTATCTCCTACAAAGTAAACATCGAACGGTGGAGGCGGTGCTGCTCCGCCAATAGGTGTTCTCTTATTGAGAGAGAAGCTTTGGAGGCTTGCCTGAAGACCGCTGTATCCGTACGGAGGCAATGCGTCCCGGAATTCCTGTCTCTGGACCTCCACACCAAGAACTGTCAAGTGCTTTTGCGTCTTGTGGCTCCTATCCGAAAATCACTGGAGGCCTTATTGGCTAAATGTCGGGGACCTGGTATGCACTAGGACATAGATCCCCAGATTAAATGTACAGTCCCAGACGCATTGCTCAGCCCTGAAGTTGACGGGAATCCTGAAACGTCCCAGCGAACCATGAGGAACACTGGAATTCCGTCCTCGCTGCTTTCTTAGTTCACTACACCTTCGCAGGTTGTAGTGTGTCTACACGTACACAAACTGTGCTCAGACAACACCGGCAGGGTCACCCAACTCCGCTTTACAGCAGAGAAGGGTGCCAGTACCTGACCTTTTGGGACACTACGGTTACAGATGCTTTCTTGCCCGCGAAGAGTAGCACTTCGACGCTAGCCCAACAATGGGGGGGTCGGGACGGGGAGCCACTTTGCGACGGGACGGACTGCTAATATAGACTACAGAAACTGGAAACAGTGACAAATTTTATTGGTGCAGCCGTGAGCTCAGCCTTCTAGAGGTAAAAATAGGGAAACTATTGGTAAAATACGGGCCAAGGCGCAGCTCAGGGTTTGCGTGCAGTGCAGTGCAATCGCTGTTTGCATCGGAGAGGTGCAGTACAACGTTGCAAAATTGGAAAATGTAATCAAATTTAATGATAGGGGCACCTCCGCTAGCTGATCACATTTTAATGAAATTTAATGATAGCGGGCACCTACTCTCGCTGGCCGTGACTGTATCATACAAAACGTATAGCGAACAAAAAATACAGCGCAGCACATCGGCGACTTCACGTAACCGTTACCATGCTTTACTGCATACAGTACACTACTTAATACGTATTTTATAGATAATGTTATATTCTTGCCTCCTCCGTTTACATACAGTACCTCATACAGTGCAGTACGTCATATATAATATTAGTAGTATTGTTATTTTATTACCTCCCCCTGTCAGTGTGTTTCCGTCTCCCGAACCCTTCCCACATACAGTACGGTGTATTTATTGAAATGTCGCAGATAGTAGTAATTAATTAATTAATAATCCGAATTTACCAGCGTAAACAGTAACGGGTAACAGTAGCCTAGAGAATGTCGCAGAAAAATAGCATATGTACTGTATGTACTGTAAAGAATCTTCTGGTCCATCCCGCCCGGCCCCCCGCGCTGCACTTCAGCGGCGTTCCCAGACTCCTCAAACCTCTCCAAAACCTTTCTCGAACCACTGTTCGGTCCTCCGCCCCGCTCCTCCGCCCAGCGCCACTTCTCCGGATGGCCCCTCCTGGATAGCCACCTGGTCTGCTGCCCGCTTCCCAAAACGCCTTGCAAACCGCCCTGCGGTAGGCCCTTGTAGTTGGCCCCCGGTCCCCCGAATGGTCCCGCCTCCCGGAGCTTGCCAAGAAACACTTGGCAGCAGATTCCGCCTGCTGAGAGGGCGGTCCGGGCATGCGACCAATGGCAGTTGGGACTCGTCACCAATGGGAGGTGGTATACCGACATAATGACTAACAGACAGACACCGCTTCTAATAGTATGGGCGACTAGTGTCTCCGTCAAGAGCTTCGCCCGCGGATATCGATGCGCGGCCTCGGAGCGGGCGAACACCCACTTTTTATTTTCGCAACATTTTGGTTCTCAGCCTATGAGAGTGCAAAGTGGGAGATAATAAATGACAGACAGACTGCGGTTTTAGCAGTATGGGTGAAAATTGACCCCGTCACGGGTTTCACCCGCGGATATCGGTGCGCGGCATCTGCGGCGGGCGAAGGCGCAATTAGTAACGGGGAAAAGAAATTGGACCGGGGTCCGCATTTTGGCCAATGAGCTGGCGAGTAGCGACAAACAGACTAACTGTCAGCCACTTTAGTAAGGGGGACGAGTGGTCGAACCCTGGGCTTCGCCCGCGGCATTTTAAGGAGCAATTAGGAACGGGGAAACGAAATTGGACCGGGGTCCGGATTTTGGCGAATGAGCTTGCGAGTTGGGAGGTAATGACTAACTGTCATCCATTTTATTATATGGCTTCTGCGTCGCCGATGGCAAACTGCCATCCATTTTAGTATATGGCTGCTGTGCCGCCGACTGCTGCGCCGCCGACCGGTGCGCCGCCGATATAAAAAGTATTAATAAGTTCTGAATTGGTGCACAACTTTACTGTTGAATCTGTAACAGTCGAGAGTACTGTGCGATATCAAGCCGTAGAGTCGGAGCACATGTATTGAAACTTGGGCGCCTTAACATTTGAACTACAGTATATGAAATCATCTGACGTCTAAGCATGGGATTCATTGCTGACACTCTCTGCTGCAATCCACCGATGCTCTTAGAGCATCTCTACTGGTTTGGTTTACTATTTTGGCAAAGTAGCAACCCGGTTGCAAGAAAAGGGCGAGCAAGACCAGTGGGGGTTTCTATGAATGTAGTAATATTCGGGGTGTAATGCACCCTAGGAGAGATATTAAGTAAAAACAGGTTTTCAGTGGGCCAAGGTATGATTATGGTTACCTATTACAGTGAAAAAGGATAATATGATAGAAAATAAATTAAAACGGTACTGTATCTGTAAGCCGAACTGCTTGAATTATTATGCGATCTAGTGGTTGAAGGAGGATGTTCAGCGGGCGATCTGCGGCAGCTGTGGAAGTAGGTGATCCAAAGAAATCGCTGTCTGCTCTTTTCAGCCAGGGCGGGCCCACCTAGACCGCACCACAGGCCACCCGCCCATCACCCGACCACCTCAGACCCCTCCCGAGGCATCCACGCCAAACTTTGTCCAACTTCCCGAGCCTCCCGTGGAAGCCTCTAAACATCGGCACCTTTCCTGCGGCTCTCGCGGAACCCGCTGTACACTCGACCCGCCCGAGACTGTACCTGTGCACAACACGCGCTAACTGTCGCCTGCACTCGCCAAACTGGCGCATATCCCGCGTCGCTTACCCGACCTGCCCTACACCGGCCCCCATCCCGCGCCTCTCACAGAAACCCTCGCTAACCGACGCGCTCTACAACTCTACATATCCCGCGACGCTTACCTGACCTGCTTTACACCGGCGCACATCCCGCGCCGTTGGCCCCAACCTGGGCTAACAGACCCGCTCCAAACATCCGCATATCCCGCGCGAATCTACCAATCCCTTGCTGTAACTACGCATATCTGGCGCCGCTTACTCGACCCGCTGTACTCCTGCACACAACCCGCACCAATCATCGCCAAACCTCGCTACACCAGCGAACATCTCTCGCATATCTGCAAACCCTCGCTACACCAACTGACATCCCGCGCCGATCTGCAATCCTTCTTTACTAAAGCACAACCCGCGGGGCTCACCTAACCCTCGCTACACCGGCGCATATCCCGTACATATATGCAAACCCTCGCTACTCCAAATCAAATCCCGCCGGGCGCTAACAATACCCGTTCGACCCAACCCGCTTTACTCCTGCACAAAACCTGTCCAACCAACTCCAACCTGCGCTACACCATCACATTACGCGCCCCTATCGGCCGAACAATGTTACAAAATCATACAACCCACGCCATTCACCCAAACCCTCACTACACCAGCGCACAACTTGGACATATCGGCCAACCACCGCTACACCATCGCACAACCCTCGCCTATCGGCAAGGATGTAGGTATACCTACGCACCACCCGCAGCGCTCATCTAACCCGATCCGCACCGACGGACCTGCTCAAATCCCAAAACCGAGCCCACGTCACACCAGCTTCTCACTCCAACCCCGCGTCTCACGCCAAACCCACGCCCCGGGCAACCTGACCGAAACATCTACTCGCAACATCTACTCTCCTCTCCCGTCATCCCCTCAAATCTGTCAATCTATTTAGTAAGTTTGTTGCTAAACGAGACGTCTGCTGTACAACACCGTATTGTTGTAGTACACATTATTCAAATTCTACTAGCTTCTCCCCGACCCCGTTGATAATCTTGCTCCCCAAGCCATTTTTGTGTATGGCGGAGATGTTACCAGAGCACTCCGTCTATGATGATGAGGTTAGTGAGGAGGAGCGTGTTCTATCTGAAGAACAGTCACCTGTGGAAGGTCGAAGAGGTGAGGGAAATAAATTGACGGGAGTTAGAAAAATTCCGACCGTGGGGCTAAAAAGGGGAAGAGGATTTTCTTCTAGAGAAGCAATGGTACTTGCCTCCGCTTGGTGCCAACGGAGTGTATCAGTTGTTGAGCAGAATGGGGAGGGATTTTGAGAGGGATTGCGAAGGTTTGCAAATAGGGGAGGGGTACATAGAACACCGGGGGCGCTTAAGACAGAGTGGTCCAGACTGTAGCAGCAGTCACTAAAGTATCTGGTCGCAGTCAAATGTGTTGAATCAAAGGAGAAGTCCGGGGTGAGTGAAGAAGATACGGAAGCTATGAATATGCAGTTCTATCGCCAAAAGGACGGAAGTTATAATAAGGATAACGTGTTTGTATTTGCTAGTGAGTTTGAATATATTCCTGTAGCATATTTCCTTTCTAAGCGGCCAAAGTTCTCTATACACTATTCTGGTACATCAGGAGAAGTACATGGGTATTGGCCGCCACCGCCTGTTCAAGACAACATAATCGATGGGGAAGATGCAAATGAAGAAGTCACAACTGCTGCGGTGAGCGAAGTGAGCGCAGAATTACAGCACCAAGCACCAGCTGGCCCCTCCCGTGCTGATCCAGAAATACTACGCCCCAATAGAATAGGGCCGGAAATGACACGTCCGAAAGGTGCAAAACGTCAGAAGCTTGATGACACGGTGGCCTTAATGAAAGCTAAACATCTCAAATAACTGGCTGGAATTCGCGAGGCAATGGAGGAATCCACCCGGCAGGCGGCACTTGCTCATGCAAGACAAATGAATCAGGACGCTGCTAACCATACACATCAAATAGAGGTCCAGAAATGGGAAGAGATACCACCTGGGCCTCTAAAGGACGGACTTTTTAAACGTACTCTAAGTACAATGGAGAGCGGTGCAGTGTCTGATCTGGGATCAAATTCCAATGGAGACCTTACTACAAGGGAGGCTCTACATCAGACACCGCTTAACGCTCAGAGTGGGGTTCTTAATGTGGTTTCCACAGTTAATACTGGTCGTATTATTAGGACCACAGGAAACAACGCAGTTCCAAACAGCCGTAACGTCTTTTGCATTGGTATACCAACAGGTATCGAAAGTGTTTCAGGGGCAGTGTGGGCCTTTTGGGTAGGGCACAAATAGTGCTACCTACTGAAGACGAGGTAACAATACTACCGACGTAACAGGAATATCCGCTACCTGCTGTGTTCAAGTACAGAACACGCGAGCCAGTACCGTCACAGGCCGCGAATTTGTACACATAACAATCTAGTAGCGTGCCTGAGACTGTACCCGGGTATAATAGTTCACGTGTTGAATTAGTAGAAATTCCACGCCGCCTTCCACGACCTCTTATATCATGCAGACAATTAATGCATCAAGCAGAGGTTGAAAATAGGCGACGTGTGGCTTAGGAGGAAGAAGAGGTCGATACATGGATTTCAATAAGGAGCCATCAACCATAACCTCCAAACTACCAACGCTAGACTAGTAACATGATTTATTGACTTAGAATAAATTTGCTCATTCCAAAAATTAGAAAACATTCAAATTTAGACTTAGACATTTTTACACCTTGTAGAAACTTTGTGACCGTTTCAGTTTGAAGTTCCTTGCATCTCGATCTCGGCTGCCCTAGCAGTACCTCTTTGTGACCTAGACTCCAGGTCCCAATTTATCCCGACCAAATCCGAGGGTAGTCGGGAGTGGGCCGCTGGGGAGGAAAGTATACAATGAAGTTAATGCAATTCCTCAAGCTCAACGGCACTTTCTCCGGTGTCGTCTCCGTTATACTCAGCCCCAAACTCCGACACAATATCCCCATGATCGATCACATACTCGTTCGATAATTCTCCCCTTTTGCGCATGTCTATTATCATATTATGGAGTGTTACACGGGCCTGACTCTGTACCTCAATGTCTTCCAGGTACTAAAGTCTGTTCTCAACCCTTAATACCTGGAAGCGCGCCTGTAACACTCCAAAACACCTTTCTATGTCCTTCCTGATAGCCTCTTGGCGAGTTGTATAAGCAAACTCACCAGGAGATTTTGGCTGTGTAATGGGTTTTGCAAATATTCTCCATGACGGGTAAATACCGTCGCCTAAGAAGTACGGTATTGTTTGCGGCCCGGACGCATCGGAAAGAGTATATGCTTGTTGTACCTGAAACTTATACCGACCAGTTAGAATACTATTATATAAAGGCGACGTGTCAAGAATGGTTATGTCATTATTTGTTGCAGCCCTCCCTGGAAACCAATTCCATACGTAGAGGTCATGGCCAAACCAGGGCTCAACAGATATGACGGCCAATTTACTGTCTTTGGGATTGTGGAACTGCCTCTTCCAAGACTTGGGGAATTTCTTCCAGGCCATTTTGCAACAATCTATGCATCCTACACATCCCACGAAGCCTTCCTTTGAATAATTTAATTCGATAGAGTTGAGCTCTTGAGGTGACGGACGTCTGTTCAGGTAGTTTCCACTGGAGGTTTGAACTAAACGTTCACAGAATAGTTTAGTGTACCTTCTCGTAGTCTCCTCGGCCATCCTAAAAGAATCATCTAAATCGTCGTAAGACCTCCCCCTTCCCAGACGACGCAGTGAAGCCAATATTTTTATCTCGGAGCGGTGGCCTCGCTTCCCCGAAGCGCTGACCCTTTGTTGAAACTCACCTGGGTACCGCTGTGTCAGTTCTTGATGAATAAGTCTGAACAGAGACATAGGAATACGAAAACGGCGCCGAAAATTGGCCACATCATATAATGCTGCAGCATCCAAGTAGTCAGCAAATACGGTGGGGGAACCGCGATCCACTGTGACTGCCCTATTTTGTCATCCCCTGTGCGTTGTTTTCTTAAGTTTTCTGATATTACTTAGTATTCCAAATGACGTACTACTAGCAACCGCTAATGCAGCAAGGTTCAACATATTTTGACGTTGCCGCTCTGCTTCAACCAAGGGTTCCATTGCTAAGAACACGTGGTAAACACACACTTCTCTAGAAGAGTGAATGCAATTTTCTGTGTCCTTCGTGGGTGGACCGTCAACGCCGTCACTACGACGATATGAGCGGTGAGTTGTATACTCTTCACTGTTCAATTTTCCACCCTTTCTGCAATGTGTAGTGTGTACATAACAGGCCTGTGTCCGTGTCCCACCACCACCCGTCTCTAAGACGCTATCAACGGAGCCTTGTAAAATCTGCACTTTGTGCTCTTCACCGCCCCCCTTTTGTAGTATTGTCTGCACTTGATCTCTGTCCGGGTCCCACCCCCACCCGTCTCAAGGACTCTATCAACATAGAATTATATAGTCTGCAATTTGTGCTTTTGTCCACTCCCCCTTGGCAGTATTATATGCATTTGATCTGTGTCCGTGTCCCACCACCACCCGTCTCAAGGACTCTATAAACAACTTGTTGTAGAATCTCCACTTTATGAAGCTTTCCCCTTCTTTTTGTAAAGAATAACGCGCTGTAATCTGAACCTTCGACTTTTCCCTCCGCCACCCGCAACTAAGACGCATAGGCTACTTAAAATCCTCCTCTTCAGCTGTGAAAATTATGTACCGACCAGTAGTCCGAGATTTGTCTTTGATTAGGGAACAACAACTTGCCTCTGAGAAGTAAGCCGAAACTAGTACGTCCCGAAAATACCAATCAACGGGAGTTAATCAGATAGTATCTAGAGAAATTCAGAGAATAGTCAAATAACAGTCAGTTAGTACAGGGCCTGTTCGTTCATGGGGGCGGGATGTGTACAGCTGTAGAGTGGAATCGGCGAAAGGCGTGCGTGTTGCCGAGGTTCTACGAGAGGCGTAGGTTGTACGCAGGTGTAGAGCGGGTCGAGTGAGCGCCGCAGTTGTGCGCTGGTGTAGCGATGTTCGGCCGATATTCGCAGGATGTGCGCTGGTGTAACGATGGTTGGCGATTGCTGAATACCTTGTGTGCAGGAGAAAAGACGGTCGGGTCGAAAGAGTTGGGTGAGCGCCGGGCGGGGTGTGATTTGGAGTAGCGAGGGTTTGCATTTATGCGCTGGATGTGCGCCGGTGTAGCGATGGTTGTCGATGGTTGCCGCGGGATGGGCGCTGGTGTAGCAAGTTTCAGGTGAGCGCCGCGGGGTTGTGCTTGAATAAAGAGGTTTTGCAGATCGGCGCGGGATGTCAGTTGGTGTAGCGGGGGTTTGCAGATATGC